>JXSR01S034684.1:39024-52628 GCA_000969725.1 Ophiothrix spiculata
CGGGGAGGGGGTCAGTGGTTGGGGAAGGCTCAAGCCTTGCTGACCAAAAAAGGACAATTTCAGAACCTGGACATTTACAAAATTGCGGCATTTTAATGCACCAATTTTCGGATGTTGCTCCAACTACTTTTGACAAAGATTGTAGATTGACTACAGGGTTCTTTACCAATTACACTGGAAATTCCACTCTCTACTACAATTCTACAAAGCAGCCCATCTTTGTAGAATTCAGTGCCGCAATGTTATGAAAGATAATAATGACAAGTCATGCTTACATCGTATTATTAGTTGACCAATGCAGATTTGAATTTTATTGTCTTTGTAAATAGAATTACATCAGTGTGAATGGGTAGAGATATGTTGGGAGTGTCTCTGAGGAATTCTTCATCTCACTTTCCACTTAATTACTGGTTAATATTACTTGAAACAATTAAATGGATTCCTTCAAGTGAAATATAGCTTTAGTGTCTTAGTCCAGACTGCAAGCATTGATACGCCCTCTGCTTTGGAAAAGATTTACTGTTGGGCAATTTGAAATTCCTTATCAAACATATAATCATATTATCTCAGGAACCCTTGGGGATATTATGGTGGTACTTAATGATGCACTGATTACTTGTGAAGATCAAAATATGCTCATTTTAATTAGCACTTAAATTGATGTTCTTATTTCAAAGTACTTTATTAACAGAATTTTATGACAGACATAGCCCATTACTAAACAGTACAAAAATTTAACATTTTTTTCATTGAATATTCTCATCAGCATGTCTAGTTTCCCTTCTGTCTCAGAGGGGATTGCATCATTGTGTAGGTACAATTAGTGTATAAGATATCAAAGAAAAGTTGGAAAGAGAATCACATACAAAATAATCATATATATCTACAAAGTCTTAAATGATATGGCTCCCAGTTACCACTAAGCTCTTCGGCCAAGTAAAATAAATTACCCTATTCACTCGTCCAATTCAACTATGGATTTTCTGAATGTATATCACTGTACAGATGGGTTATTTCATACCAGTGTGCCAAAATGATGTCAAAATAATTGTACAATGCTTCATTATAGAGTAAGATGATCTATCAAACTCTTGACAGTTGAAGTATTTGAAAATTTAAAGGGTTTGTCAGTCGGAAAATAGTTGAATTGGACAAGTGGATACGGTATGTGTTTTATGTCCGGACTTTTTAAAAATTTAGCGAGGGAAGGCATTATTATTTATTAGTTTTCAGAAGTTATGGAACACTAACAGGGGAAATAATAAATTTCAAGCAATTTGATTCAAGTCTGTTATAAAAATGTATGTACACTAGCGGTTTAAAGTATTTCCGCACAGACACTTTATTCAGCCATATCTCACAAGGCGTTTATAAGGAAACTATCTGGAAACTTATGATGCTTTTGGTCAGATCTGATAGGTAATCTAGTTAAGTGTAAAATTGAACTCTGAATGGGATCAACTCCCAAATGAAGGGTAGGGGTAACGACACAAATGGGTCGAAAACACCTGGGTCAAGGTCACTTCACCGCTCAAGTTGAGTGGTCATGTGGAATGTGTATATGTAATAGAGTGACAAGCAGGCGATGAAATGTCCTTGTCATGCTTGACTTCGCAAAAAGAATGCTTGGAAGCTAACGAAAAATGATCCTTCAATGCCACCCAGTTTACAAAAATAGGGCCGTGGTAAAAGTGGAATGGTCCCTGGCGGTATATGACATTTTAAAATGTTTAAAGAGGTTTTCAATCTGTCAAATACCATCACAAAACACTCCACATTCATCACAACCCTATTTTTGTAAACTGGTGGGGCAGTGAAGGATCATTTTTCGTTTGCTTCCAAGCATTCACTTAAGTTTCCTTATAAACGCCTTGTGAGATATGGCTGAATAAAAGTGTTTGTGCGGAAATACTTTAAACCACTAGTGTATATATCTTGTTTATTTGTGATGAATTCCCATATGAATTTTATATTGGCTATAAAAGCTTGAAGAATTTGGAGGGTTGGTATAGAAAGCATTCCTTAACAGCAAAGACTATGATCTACATGGCTTTAGAATATATTACTTCACCATATGCTGATAGTTTAAGCATCATTTGTTACAAGAACAGCTGGCTTATTGTACCCAACAAACTTCAAAAGGTTACACCATCAGCCTACTTATGCAAAGATTCTAGATTCCTTAAACGAAGTGCAGCAAGGTTTACTAAATAAAACTGTTAAATTTCCTTTAGAAGGCGATGAATACAAATTATAAAGAACATGAGAGAGGACACATGAAACTTTGAGCATTTGGAACCTTTCGTTAGCATCAAATATTTATATAAAGCAATATCAGTTGTGAGCATCCATTTGCGGCTGAGACTAAAGCTTTGACGTTTAGATTAGTGCACTCTTGCATGATTTCAAGATAAACATCAGTCTGCGGAGTGAAGAACTTGAAAGGGCAAATGTTGGCATCACTTTTTCAATCACTCGTTTTTATTTTGGAAAAGGAAGAAATAGAATATGTGATGGATGTATGATCAATCTTTGTGATACACAATCAATCTAACTGCTCAGCGTGACAACTGTAAGGGTAAGTAAAGAATACAAAATTGTACAAAAAATACTGGAGTTGTAACTCCTTTATTTTAAAAGAGGTGAGGTTTCAATAGAAACAAATCCAAGTTCATTTATGCTAAAACATCTTTTAAGAGCTAACCTTGTTTATGTGTTAGTGTTAGGAATCAGAAATGTTGCTACTTGGCAACCGCTAATGGAATTTGTGTTTTACTCATGCCCAGAAGCAACAATTCAGAAATCTACTCCTGTATCCTACTTAGAGAGAGAAGAAGGCATTTTAAGTTAAACAAATTGCGAGCATTTTTCTTTTCTGGTATTTATTAAAACATAGCAATTTGTATAATATATCCAGTCATTAAATCTCAAGTAAAATAAATATGTATGGAATGCATAATTAAAGCAATTAAAGCAGATCACATATTTTATATATTGTTTTAATTACTGTTTGAAAGGAGAAGTACTTAACTATTGCCTCAATGTACTCTTTCCTCATTGCTCATGTCAGTGAACTTGCAAGATTGATTTAAGCTTATAATACATACATAAAGTACCAATTTGTACAAACCTATGGCTTTATACAACATTTAATTGAGAATTCAGTGTTTTAAACAAAATTTATGCGACTATATAGTGTACACTGCAAACCCTAATATGGTTAACTTGATTTGATTGAAAGGGTTATTTGATAATATATTCATATGAAAATCACATATGCGTCTTTGTCATTTTAGCAGTGTTAGATATTGCAAATATGGATCTTTGTACACAGATCAAAAGCACAGTGTTAGTTATTGCAAGTCAGGATCCTACCGTTGATTCATTTTAGCACCAGCAAATATATCAGCAAAGATCACATTAATACAAATAGACACTAGAAATATATTTCCGCCAGCTCGATAATTGCCTCGCCTCAGGCAATATTCATTTTACTATTGAAGTCTACTTTGGATTGGCAATATCACTTGTGTTCAGGTGTCAATGTGTTGGGTTGTATAGAGGAGGATGTTGATGTTTCTCTTAGTGGGATTTGTTACTAAACATAACAGATATGAGAATACGGAAGGGAGAGAGATTGGAACCAATTACTTAAATTGAATGGGAGGTAATGGTGGATTGTGAAATGTGTTAAGGCCCTCATCAATTGGCTTATTTACCAAATTGGGTTTTAAAAATTTTTGAATTTGTGAGAATTCCATGATTTGCTTCTAACCTTTAATTGATTTTTGTACTACAGACACGCAAGTTCATAACATTTTTGAATAGGAGTGGTCAGATATTCATCTGTGAAAACCTTAGGGTTGATTTAGGACTAAATTTGAAACTTCAGTTTTCATAAAGGCCAAAACCTTGGGTTTGATAAAGATCTTTATTAAAGGAGCTTTCATATTCATTAAATATCATGTTTGTACCCAATTTGTATCAATAAAGAAAATGAACCATTTGAACAAAAACTAAAAACATTTAAGACTGAGACAGGATATAGTGCAACTGTCAGATCCAACCAAGTCATGATCCTTCTACATTGATATAAAACATATATTTTCAAGCTGACCAAGAAATGTGGAAATATACATGGAAATAACAGTAGTATCTTATCCCAACACGCACACATACTCAAATAACGTACATCAAGTCAGCACCTGGTGGAATGGATTCATCACATTGCATCAGTGATTTAGTTCTTCTTTGAAAACGATAAAGTTTCCTGTGAAAATTGAGCATAGTGCAATAAATTGAATCTTCATTATTCATCAGTTGAGTTAACTGCCCTATTTTTTGTCAAGATTTTAATCAAAGTACTGTTTTGTTTTGTTTTTGTCTGAGAATTATAATTAAAGTTTCCGGAGATTATGTAGAATGTGAAATACATAGAATATAACGTGTATTATAAAGTACAAAAGAATGAATTCTTTGACACATATTTCACAAAATTCTCTGACACTTAATCATGTTTAACTTGCTTTTGGAATCCTTTTAAGTAGCAGCAAAACGGCTTCAGAATTTTGCGAAGGGAAACGATTTTTCAATTTAGATACTTTGATACTCTTGCAAAGTCCCTTTTGAAGAATTTTCATAGATTCACTGCATTTTATTTGTGTGTACACATTGAAGTTCAGAAGAATCTATATACATGGATTCTTATCATTATGTAGATAATCTTTGTAAAAATGGATTGTCAAATTCTTACTAAATTTTTGACCATATCAATTTTCTGGTTTTTTTTGGTCCAGAAAACAGTATTTTGTATTTTAATTAGTATTTACTCACACACAGGTCAGAAGTATTCTAGGTGTTACAAAGTCTAAAAAAAACTTCAAAAAAATGGAGAAGGTACTCCAGTTTTGTTTGCATAGACGTGTACTGTTGAGAAAAGTGGAAGTACCATCCATAAAAGTGAAATTTTGAAGGAAATAGGACCCATTCATTTACCAATTGCCCATTTGTTTAGCCAAATGTTAAAAAAAAATCATAATTTTCAGCAACAATGACCACATTTGAAACTTGTTGTTCAAGATAGACCAATCGAAGTATGAAATTTTGCAAGAAAATAATCAAAATAGATACACAGGAAAGCCTAATATTGCTATCCATATTTGATGCACAACTAACATTATACTGAATAAGGTCCTTCCCCTCTCCTCTGATGAGAAGAGAGTGATTATCTGACAGATTAATTAATTTATCAGCTTTAACAATATGCATTCCATTTCTCAAAATCATTTTGAAGCAATTTCTGTCAACATGGACAGATATGAAATAACAGTGTTAAAGCTTTCAAGATTTCAAATATATCATGGCTTTTTGCCCCAAGCTAAGAAATGATAAATCATCAGAAATCCATTTATGTGAATGTGAGCAAGAAAAAGGAATAAAGTAAGAATGCATAGATGGGAAATCCATTTGTCAGTCTTTTTTCTCAGTGAATTTGTTCAATCATGGTCCATGTATCAAATTTCACATTCATTTGAGTTTTACTTTACATTTAATTTCACATCATCGCAAATTAATATTTGTACTTTGAATTAAACTTTAATTCATAGCAATTAAACTTTAATTCATAGCCTACAGTTACTGATTTCACTAGAAAATTACAATTCATGTGGAATCTGTTTGATTTATATTTGAATAAGAATATCGAGATCCATTTTTCTTTTTTGGTATTCAAATTATGCTCAATCATAATTTATGTACAGGTACCATGTTACATCTTTTTCTAGCTCCATATTAAGATTCAAAATTACTGAAATTGATATTTGATTTTGAATCAAACCCATTTCTAAACATTTCATCAAAATGTGGTGCATTATATAGAAGTATCATTTCCCAGCAGAAAATGACTTTTGAAACAAAACAAGCTGCATATTTATGCATCTGAAATAGATCGAGGGGATTTATAGAATGGCATCTCAAAGTAAATGGTATATTTATTGCGCAAATGGAGCATCTTGTAATATCAATAAAGCCTTCAGTAACCTTTTACATTGTTTTATTTGGAACATTTCTTACATTGCTACATCTTCTGGCAGATTTTCAATATTCGTGTAGAAATTATATGATTGGCGTTATTAAGATATTTGTTATAAATAGTGAATATTATACGTTATATTAAAGGTAGAAGGAATTTGATACTCTTTGTGAGTAATTCACCCTCTGGTATCGAATCAGTAATTCACACAAAAGGAAAATGTTTGCAGCAATTTTGATACAACTGTGTTGATATTCATATTACTTGTTTTCGAAAGTAATCTGATACTGAAACATTGCTTTAATGTATTTTAAAGTATACAATAGGAACAAAAGTAACAGAGGAACGGCTGCAGTGTTTTGCTCCCCCAGCATCAACGATCAATCAATTGTAATGGAGCCTGAACAAGACCTTTGCAGCAGCAATGCAATGGAACTGCTATAGGAGATACTTATTGATTTGCATTGCCATCAGACAGATTGTGATGTACACTTAAAATGATACTGCATTGTCTATAGGAGAAAGGGGTAATTGGAAAAAAAATTGTTAGAAACAAAAAATATTATTGATAAAACAATAATTGTTTGGTAAGGATATCTTACCAATATAAAGTGGAAGCAATAATCTACCTAGTTATGAAAATTATTAGCAATCCTAATATCAGAAATTTCTCAAGACAATGTAAACCAAAACACATGTTTCAGGTTGTATTTTCCAAAATGGGAGCCCGAGCTCAGATTTTTGTACTCTGTCTATGATTTTTTTTGGTACTATGTCCCTATTGATAGAGAGCGATAGCAGATTTTATGTGATTTAGATGGCAGTACTATGATATGAAGCATCTTCTTTCCTTGCCATGCGAATTTGTCTTATTCATCAAATATGAGATTCTTAGACCAAAAGCATTGTTTGATTGAAAACTGGCTTATTTATACAAAGATAAAGGTCAAAAATTGCAGCATGGTTTCACAAATCCATACAATGAGCCAATTGAAAGTATCCTGATCCAAATTTAGAGCTCTGTTATAAGGATTTTGTTTTGCAATTTTATATATTTTTAGCCTGATTTGGGACATTTTAGCCCAATTTTTTATGAGTTCACAGCAAAACACTTACTGCAAACTCGAGGTGTATAAATTGCTGCTACCATGAAATGTATTGCTGCAATATTTTAAATTTTGTGTGGGTTTTGTTTGCTGTGGGATGCCATAATTTGTACTCCTCAGTCGCCTACTCTCTCCATATGTGACTTATGCATAAGTTTAATCATTTTTTACCACATACTCTCATGGTCACAGATCCAAAGATGAGATAAAATTGACAACGTTCAATTGCCTGATGAAGACCCACAGGGGATAGTTTGGCAATATTTATTGTATCCTATTTGGAAATTTATCTCAAAATTAAAGTGATGGAAATGATAAAGATGATTAAAATGGTGATTTTGAGTATGAGTGTAAAGTCTTACCATATATATATCTTACCAATATTAAGTGGAACCAATAATCTACCTAGCTAAGAAAAATATTAGAAATCCTAATATCAAAAATTTCTCAATGCATGTTTCGGGTTGTATTTACCAAAATGGGGGCCCAAGCTCAGATTTTTGTACTCTGTTTTATGATTTATTTTCAGCCTGATTTTGTACATTTTAGCCTAACTTTTCAGGATTTTCATAAAACCCAGGATATAATCCATAACCAGATCACACCCCTAATTGTAAATACATTGAATATTGGTGATTCAATGAAGTAGTAAAAATTATGGCATCCAGCAACCAGAAGATAAAAACCCACATGAGTTTGAGCCACCTTTATGAGTTTACAGCAATACACCTTGAGTTCGCCCCAGGAGTTTGCAGTAAATTTAATACATTTGCTGCAAACTCAATGTGTATTTGCTTCTACCATGAAATGTATAGCTGTGAAATCATAAGGTAGGTTGAGACTTGTGTGGGTTTTGTCTGCTGTGGCGTACGATAATTCATACTACTTGGCTGTATGTAACTGTGAAATCATAAGGTAGGTTGAGACTTGTGTGGGTTTTGTCTGCTGTGGCCTACCATAATTTATACTACTTGTATGGGTTTTGTTTGCTGTGACATACCATAATTTATACTACTTGGCTGTATGTAACTGTGAAATCATAAGGCACTGTTGTTTGAAGAGGACATTTATTCATTTTGTAACAAAATTTCAAAATTTACTTCACAAAAAGTGGAAAAAGTTGTACTAATAGCTGTGATGTATTGCAAAATAAAGTTTTTAACCTATTCTTCTACTTTGGTTGCATTTTAGATACTTTAAAGCCTATTTTAGGTATTTTAAGTGAATTCAGATTTGTGCCAAAAAAGAGGGCGCTATACACATTTCAAATTATTGATTATCCTTGATTATTGATTATGCTTTTATTTGTGAAGATTTTGATCGAAAATGATGAGCAAACTGTTCTTGGTGTCAGTTGTTTCATTTGCATATCTAATTTTGGCTGTACATAACAAAATATCCCTTCTACATTTTGAAATTGATTTTTATGAATATAGCACCATCTATTTTGACATTACCATTATAAAATTTCCCTATTTCTATAGGGTTCAAACAACAGTGAAGGTAGGTTGAGACTTGTGCGGGTTTTGTCTGCTGTGGCATACCATAATTTTACTACTTGGCTGTGTGTAACTTAGTCTGTGCTCGCTCACCTTTCGCCTCCGGCCTCTTGCGCCTTCGGCATTCGATCTTGCACTTTCGGGGCTCGTTGTTAGTGATAATGAACAAAAATCGAGTCTTTGACAAAGACTATATGTGACTTATGCATATGTTTAATCATTCTTTACCACAGACCCTCATGGTCACAGATCCAGAGATGAGATAAATTTGACAAGGTTCAATTGCCTGATGAAGACCCACAGGAGCTAGTTTAGCAATATTTATTGTATCCTATTTGGAAATTTATTGTGAAATTAAAGTGATGGAAATGATAAAGATGATTAAAATGGTGAGCTTGAGTCCTGTTGTGAACTTCAAATGTCATGTGAGTTGGACTACAGGAAATTTGATTTGGTGATAAGATTATTGATGATTTTATTTCAACAATTTGCAGAGATGAAAGAAAAAGATATTTCATGAAAGTTATGAATAGTGCTTGAATAATTTTGTGGATTTAATTGAATCATCGTCAACAATAAACATTTTCGAAAACAAACGAACAAAAAACAACAATTTGTTCAATTACAGATTTTGGGTGTAATTGGCCAGTGATACAGATTCCTCCAAGAAAAAAAGGAACGGAACAGATAACTATTAACTCTGACAATAGCCAAAAAGATACTTTGTATTTTCCCCTCTCAACCTCACTATTTGCCATATATAACCCTATCTATTACAATTTCAATTTCATTTTACCCTTGAACTTAACTATTAGCTTCTTGATCAAACATTTAAAGCCAATTCAAACCCAAGTAAAAAGAGAAAACCATCCCCAAGGGTCCATGGTTCACCAAACTTTGTTGACTAAAAAGATAAATATGGGAATGAACTTCGCCTTTTCAGTTGTGTTCTTTTACCCATAAATCCCTTGGGATATGGCAAAATGTGACTGCACACAAATCGCTACAAGAAGTTATTGAAGGTATTCGCAGTCTTTTGAAAGGGGACTTTACTACCAACTATGTTTGTGTCAACATTGCCAAGTTAATTTGTTACCAAATAACCTCTTCGTACGGTTAATACTTTGATATACATCTCTCTTTAAACCAGTCAATTATCATAAAGCAGCCATAAAATCTGTTAAATACTCTCGACTCTGTAACTTAACTTGCCTATTCAGTCTATTCCAAACTCACTAATTTGGATGCTGTTCTAAAGTATCTGCAAGTATGTTGTGAGAGCATAGCCTAAAAGTATACACCACCAAGACAGGGACTACATGTCTGCGCTAAAAGGAACAGCTTAAATTTCTCCATTGCAATACTTGGTCTAAATACCTTGGTAGAAAAAAAGAGTTAAGATTTCTGAATTGGAATACTTGGTCTAGATATATCCATTTGAAAATTAAAGGTTTATTTGCACAATTGTATTACACCTATCAAATTTTGTAAAGATGCTCTTTCAACCATTTGGCAGGGAGGGATAGCCTGACTGCGCTAACTATATCCAGACATCATCTTGACTAGATTGACTAGATGGTTCTTTACCCATTACACTGGGAATTCTACTCTCCACTACAATTCTACAAAGTAGTCCATCTTTGTAAAATTCAAACCGCAATGTTGTGTAACATAATAATGTCAAGTTTTGCTAACATTGTAGTTGACCACTGCAGATTTGAATTTTATTGACTTTGTAAATACAATTACATCAGTGTGAATGGTTACAGATATGTTGGGAGTGTCTATAAGGAATTCCTCATCTCACTTTCCACTTAATTACTGGCTAATATTACTTGAGACAATTAAATTGATTCCTTCAAGTGGAACATAGCTTTAGTGTCTAGTCCAGCCTGTATGCATTGGTAAGCCCTTCGCTTTGGAATGATTTACTGTTTGGCAATTTGAAATTCCCTATCAAATGTATAATCATATTAATCATCTCAAGAATCCTTGGGGTATTATGGTGGTACTAGATGATGTACTGATTAGTTGTGAAGATCAAAATATGCTCATTTTAATTAGCACTTAACCCTTTGAACACAACGGGCCGGTATACCCGATGAGCCTGTTTACCGGCTTTGTGGTCACGTGTCAGAAACCTAACCCTAACCTCCTACCAACCATTTTTTGTTCTCAGCCTATCTCCTCGGAAATAAGGGTGTCAAAAATTGGTGGTTTCCATCAGGGCTCAAACCAGGGACCTCTCGCTTCCCAATCCCGTGTCCACAAATACCATTCTACCCGAGGGGCGCTGCCTACACAGCGATTCCGTGCCCATATGGGACCCTGGTCTATGACGTATTCGGACTTAGGCGATTTTGGTGATTTGCTCTTGTAGCTTTTTATAACCCTTGGGAGCTTTAGGGTTATTGTGTCTGTCAACAGGCATGAGTAGTCACAATTTTCAATGGTCTTATTTATATCAGAAGACATCAATGAAGCTTTTATATTTGAACCCATGGTTGATTGGTCAGTTTGCTCTTATTCACTTGACAGAGGTAAACAATTTCTTATATTTTGGTAAATTTAATCAAAACTTTAAAGAAATGTGGTTTTGCCATAGACTACAATGTAAATGACAAACATGTTCGTCGACTTAAAAGTAATCTTTTTTGAATGCTTGTTATTGGAAAAAAATCACACTACTCTAAAATGAAAAGGTAAAGCAAGGGAAATCAAAATCAAAGTAAGTTTAGGGGTTTTATTGTGTTTTTAAACTTTCGGGTTGGCCCGGGTAAGCTGTACAGATACACGTAGAATGGCTCAAAGGGTTAAATTGATGTTCTTATTTAAAAGTACTTTAATAACAAAATTGGTGACAGGCATAGGTCATTACTAAGCAATGAAAAAGTTTAACCAATGAATTTCATTAGTTTAACATTTTATTTATTGAGCACAAGATTTGCTATTCAGTATGACAAACTTGTTTTGGTTTACTATCAAATCAAAAATTTCTATCAAATTAATTCAAGTGTGTTACCTGAATGTATGTATATATCTAGCACTGAATATTTTGTGAATTGTCGTGAATTCCCATATGAATTTCATATTGGCTATAAAAGCTTGAGGAGTTTGGAGGGCTGGTGTAATAAGCATTTCTTAACAGCAAAGACTATGATCTACATAGCTTTAGAATATATTACTTCACCATATGCTGATAGTTTAAGCATGATTTGTACAAGAACAGCTGGCTTATTGTACCAAACAAACTTCAAAAGGTTACACCACCAGCCTACTTATGCAAAGATTCTAGATTCCTAAAATGGAGTGCAGTGAGGTTACTAAATAAAATTGTGAAATTTTCTTTAGAAGGTGATGAATATAAATTATAAAGAAAATTAGAGAGCATGAAACTTTGAGCGTTTGGAACCTTACGCTAACATCAAATATTTATATAAACCAAAATCAGTAAATGAGCATCCATTTGCGGCTGAGACTAGAGCTTTGAAGTTTATATCAGTGCACTCTTGCGTGATTTCAAGATAAACATCGGTCTGTGATGTGAAGAACTTGAAAGGGCAAATGTTGGTATCACCTTTTCAATCACTCGATTTTATTTCGGAAAGGAAGAAATAGAATATGTGATGGATGTTTGATCAATTTTTGTGTACACAATCAATTTAACTGCTCAGCATGACAACTGTAAGGATGAGTAAAGAAAACGAAATTGTAAAAAAATAAAGGAGTTAAGAGGTGAGGTTTGAATAAAAAACAATCCAAGTTCATTTCTGCTAAAACATCTTTTAAGAGCTAAACTTGTTTATGCCTTAGTGTTAGAAATCAGAAATGTTGCTACTTGACAAGCACTAATGGAATTTATATTTTACTCATGCCCAGAAGCAACAATTCAGAAATCATCATAAATCTACTCCCGTATCCTACTCAGAGAGAAGAAGGCATTTGAAGTCAAACAAAATTGTGAGCGCTTTTGTTTTATACTATTAATTAAAACATAGCAATTTGTATAATATATCCAGTAATTTAATCTAATTAAAATAAATATGTATTGAATACATAATTAAAGCAATTACAGCAGAGCATTAATTTTATACATTGTTTTAATTACTTTTTGAAAGGAGGAGTACTTAATATATTGCCTCAATGTACTCTTTCCTCATTGCTCATGTCAGTGAACTTGCAAGATTGATTTAAGCTTATAATACATACATAAAGTACCAATTTGTATAAACTTATATGGTTTTATATATAAATACAGCATTTAATTGAGAATTCAGTCAAACATAATTTATACGAATATATAGTGTGCATTGCAAACCCTAATATGGTTAACTTGATTTGATTGAAAGGGCTATTTGATAAAAAATTCATATGAAAATCTCATATATGTCATTGACGGTTTACACAGATCAAAATCACAGTGTTAGATATTGCAAATACGGATCTTTGTACACAGATCAAAAGCACAGTGTTAGATATTGCAAGTCAGGATCCTACCGTTGATTCATTTTAGCACCAGCAAATATATCAGCAAAGATCACATTAATACAAATAGACACTAGAGATATATTTCCGCCACTTCGATAATTGCCTCGCCTCAGGCAATATTCATTTTACTATTGAAATCTACTTTGGATTGGCAATATCACTTGTGTTCAGGTGTCAATGTGTCTGGTTGTATAGAGGAGGATGTTGATGTTTCTCTTGATGGGATTTGTTACTCAACATAACAGAAATGAGAATACAGAAGGGAGAGAGATTGATTCAGTTATTTTAATTGAATGGGAGGTAATGTAGACTAGTAAATCTAACCCATATGTAGGTAAACCTGGAACAAATTGCAACAGAAGGTTTTTTGGTTTGATATTGTTACAATAACCCCACTGAACATTGTCACCAAAATCCGACAAAATCCGACACCGGAAAGTAGGCTAATTAGCATAAATCCAAAATGGCCGCCAAAATTCC
>JXSR01S034685.1:0-19726 GCA_000969725.1 Ophiothrix spiculata
TACATCAAAGCAAAGTAAATAAAATGCATCAATTTTATAGCGTAGGTAAAATAAAATTTATAAAATCTATCTGAACATTCATTTGCTGTCTAAGTTGTTCGTATAAATTAATATTTAAACAATTAAATTTGACGAAAATTCAGTTCCACTCGTATCTAAGACCGCTCGCTGCTTTGCCAGCGAGCGAAAAAAGACTCATAAAAAAGTGGGGTCTGTTTGGTGGCACATATGGCACATTTCTCAAAGTGCCCCCTCTACCAGAGACTAATCTTTAGAATTAGAAAAGGCTAATTTACAAATTTATGTATACAGAATGTAGAGACTATTAGTTATCCCCTGTTTGTTCATGCAATACGAGAAAATATTAAAGGGACTGGCCTAGATTCTTCCCACTAATTTTTTACCTACATATTTTTTACATGAATCAGTAGAACATGTTTATAGTAATATAACCTACAAGTAGTTTTCCATGATTTTGAGGACTATTGGAGAAAATTGCAATTCTTTACCTGCTTTAATTTTTTTTGCCGCTGGAAAAAAGATGTGAAAACAGTGTTTCTAGTTTCAAAATTTAAAAAGATTTTGTTTCTACAAATGTGATGGGTAAACACATTTATTTTTGATGAAATTGTTTCTCTTTTAATATGTATTAAATTATCTCTAGGAGCTTTGTTTGATTTTGTATCTGGTAAATCCAGATCTGAGGTACAAATTTAGGATTCAGAAAACACAAGATAGTCACACCACCATCAAAGAATGATATATTGCAAGTTATCTCTCAATTTGAGCCATTTCTGTGTAAGTTTTTGTTTGTACTTTGTTGGATATTACTACACTTTACCCACCATTAATATTTTTCATATTGCATGAGAACAAACAGGAAATAACAAATTTATCCAGTGGCGTAACCAGAGGGGGGGGGGGGGGGAACTCCCCAGAAAAAATTTCTGCCCCTCCCCCAAATGAAATCAAGAAAAGTACAGAGTTTCAATATATAGTACATAGGTAACGTAACTGTGCAAAATTCTAACCCTTTTATGGGCTAGTTTTTCAAAATGTTCCCAAATTTGTGCCAAAATGGCTCAAATTTTGGCAATAATTTAAGAAAAACTCTAGTTTTCTTCAAACTAGTTCAAATTTTTATAAATTTTAGCAAAATTTGGATGATTTGCTACATGAAAAATTTTGGGTTGTACCTTTTTGTGTCTGAACAAAAACTCTTTCGCCCCCCTCCCCATGCAAAATTGTCTTGCCCCTTCTCGCCCCCTCAAGTGAAAATTTCTGGGTACGCCACTGAATTTATCACTCGAAGTACACACATACGTTGATAGCAAAAACTTGAACATGCCAGGAAGAATGCTTTGAAAATGGTTTTATTTTTATATTTTTAATAACATTGCAATCAATTTTAGATTTGTAGTTTCCCTGGCTTGATTGACAGCTATATGTACATGTAGCTGCTATTGGCACTTGGCATAGTACAACGCGTTGCAGTTAGTCTCGCATGCATAACAAAAGCGTGCCCTTTGTAATACAACTATATGTTCCAAAAGCAATACAAGTTGGAATGGTAAAAGAGTTGTATGATATGACTTTTTGTATCACATGGAGGGTTTCGCATCACATAGAACTTTGAAATTTTATGCAATACGGAAATATTCTTTTTAGCTATAAACCAATGATTATAAACCGCACATTCCTTTATAGAGGTAGTTCATTATGGAATAATCTTCCACAAAATGTCAGGTCAAATTTGTTTGGAATGAGTTTGTCCACTTTTAAATCACACCTCTTTGTTTAAAATTTCTGAATTTGTGTCATGATTAAAAATATCATCTCTTTTTGTTATTTTATCTTCTGCATAATTTGAATTGTTCTCTGTAAAATAATTGAATAATGATTGTATATGCAGATTTTAAGAAATTGTATTTGTATTGTATAAACTATAATATTATATTTGTATAAATTTAATCAGGGTCTCATGGGAGACCAGTTTCTGTAACTGAATTGAGTAACCCTGAATAAATAAAGATTGACTACTACTACTACAATGAGATTGTTGTCTTTTTATCTACTGAGTGATAAACTGCCACAATAAATTTCCACATTAAATATAACCTAAACCTGGTGCGAGTGCATAAATTGTACAATTTAGTGATTTATTTCTAGAAACACTATCCCTGAATTTCTCATTCTCCAGAGAATAAATTCCCTGAATTTCTCATTCTCCAGAGAATGAGAAATTCAAAGCACAAATAATTGTATGTTCAAGTTCAACAAGAACGGTTATGGATATTAGTTAGTAGTTGGAAGTACTTTCTAAACATGCTATACAAAATCAGTAGGTGTTGAGGAAAGTTTACCTTCACTTTGATGATCGTGGCTAGCACCTATACTGGGATATCTTAAGTATAAGGGATTGTTATTTATGCTATATTTATTTATTTATAATAATTCATTTTGAAATCAATATGCATAAGTTTGACCTTATATGACCTTTGACCTTGGTATGTAGACTTTGACCTCATCAACAAATGAGGGTTCACATGTTGAACCTATATGACCATAGTTTGTTTACAAACCATCAATATATGCAGAAGTTACAGGCAACTGTTAACTCTTTTCACAACAACTGACAACGTTGGATGACAACGATGACGCTGTCATCCACTACTATAACATAATCTCGTTTTCAAACCAAGGGGATACAAATTAATGTCATCTTTACTGAAGGTTTGTGATGGTAGGTCATATATATATTGTTGGATTTAATTTGTGAACACATTCACAGAGTCTTAAACTTGAAGGGCAAGTCAAAACCTTGAAAATGTACGTTCGATTCAGACACCATTTTGTATGCGCGCATTTGTAGGCACGGATTACCGGTATATCCACAAACTATAGTACCACTTTATCATAAATCATCTATGGGTATATTGCCTGGTATTCTGCGTTATTGGGATTCCACAACTTTGTATCAACAATCACAGTCTCTGTGGACATCTTATAGAATTTAAGAGTGTCCTCATCAGCAACAACCAAGGTTTCCCCTGTGAACACCATGTCTTGAGGGTTTTTCAATCCTTGTGCAATGGTAGCGATTTTAGCTCCACTTTCCCAGCAGTATTGTTGTATTACAGCACTCTCTGCTACATTGTTGTCCTTGCAG
Organism: Ophiothrix spiculata; assembly: GCA_000969725.1. Taxonomy (NCBI): domain Eukaryota; kingdom Metazoa; phylum Echinodermata; class Ophiuroidea; order Amphilepidida; family Ophiotrichidae; genus Ophiothrix; species Ophiothrix spiculata. Next base: position 3,170 of record JXSR01S034685.1, read on the forward strand.
CCTACCAGAAGGCACTCGACATCACAATCATAGCACAAAGCTGTAGGATTTGGAATAGTTATGAGTGAACCTATTGTATAATTATCTACATTCGAATATAGAAATGGATATCCTGAATCGTCCGATATCGGATGAATGCACACTTTGTTTCTCAAATCTGATGCTGCAACATATGTGTCCTCGATAACTTCTAACTTCCGTGGCTCTACATATGGTGTAATATCATTTCCACATTTTTGTCCATTTGGTGAGTAACATTTGATAGAAGAATAGTAACCTGGTTTCCCTCCAGCCAAAATGCGTCCATCCCAAATTGTTGTCACTGAGTATGTGCGACTTTGATTTTGAGGACTGATACACCTAGATAGAGTTTTTTCATGTTTTCCTTGAATTGAAAACACTTCAACACAATTCCATCTCATAACAAGAATATTTACCAGCTGATTGAAATTATCAGTAATTGCAACATTAAGTGGGTGCCAGTCCTTTTGTGTAGGTTTTAAACAGCATTTATGTTCAATCACATTTCCTTCATTTAGTTTAAAAACCTCAATAAGGTTTTGGCTTTGCATGTTGACGACTATATGGTGATATCCGCAAGCTATACTTGTAATTGGGTGGGAAAAGCTGTGAGTTTGGTGCAATTCAAGCTTCCTTACTGCTTTCTGTTGTATGGCACCTAAATTTACCAGCAACTTGTCGTTGTAGCCAAATGAAGCCACTCTCAATGTATTTTTATCATAATCTGGGTTATAACAAAACTCATTAGAATCATCCTCTAGAAATGCTATCCTCAATGCTTCCAAATCACTGAATTGTTGTGCAACTTTTTTATGGTGATCTAAATATTCATGGTCTTTGTCTATTTCTACTACCTTCTTTGCATTATCAACAGCACTCTGAAGCTTTTCTGACATTTCCTGGTAATGCATTTTCTCTTCTTTACACCTTTCTAGCGTGTAGTCATTTTTATCATGTAGATCTTTTTTCAACTTTTGTGCCTGTTCTTTTATTTCATTGACGGCCTTATCGCATGCTTTATCAATGTCTCGTTCTGATTCTTTTATACCTGCATGAATTTTTTCTTTCCAGTAAGTAATATGCTCAATATTTCTTCTGAACTCAGAAATCAATTTCTCATTTCTCTTTATCGTGGCTTCTAAAATCTTCATATTTTCCAAATGTGCATCTTTGGTACTTTTTATAACATGTTTTGGTCTCTCGTGCATTAATACAAGACAGGCCTTGCAGACAAAAACTTGACATGTAAGGCAATAAAAATGCAGTCTTTCACCATCATGGTCTTTGCAATATGGAATGCTATTAACAGTTTTGTTTTGTCCAGTATCCTTCATACATTTCTCATGCTTTTCTGCCAAACTTAGTAAGCGTAGATTGGTGTTAAGATTAGTCACATCTCTATCAGGTACTGTTGTGTCCTTGCGACATTCTGGACAAGAAATAGTTTGTTTGTCTCTGGATCCAGCAAGTAATGTGACCAAACATGTTTGACAGTAGACATGCGGACAATCCAGTGACTTTGGAATGTGTGGGTCTATAAACAACTCCAAGCATAATGGACATATCAAGTCTTCTTCTGCGCTTTGTAAAAACGACAAACCTGACGCCATGATTAAACAGCACAGCAGCTAATGGTTGATGAACTTAACCAGCTGTGCTTGTTGCAATCAGCTAACTGTATTTGCTTAAGTCAGCCAGATAAGGAAAAAGATAACAAATGCTGATAGTGGACTTAAAGGGTTGCCCATGATTTTAGAAAATTAGAAAAGTCTTTAGAAAACTTACTAAATTTGTAGGGAAAATACTTACTAAATAATGCAAACACATTTAAAAGTCAGAAATCATCATAATTCTTTTAGAAATGAGTTTTGAGTTTTTGTACACTGTTATTCTCACAGTATCCTTATTTCCCCTTCCCCTCTTCATTACTCCTTGATTATAATTAAAGTATCAGCGGACAATTATTTGGTTTAAAGTATCAGCGGACAATTATTTGGTTTGGGGAAATACGTGCAAAAGCTATATAGATAAGATATTAAAACTTCAAAAATGGGCTGTAAGGTCAATTACAAATAGCCATTATAGAAGCCACTCTGCTCCTCTATTTAAACAATTAAAAGTTTTGAATGTCTATGATACTTATAAACTTGAAGTTGGTATTTTCATGTTTAGGTACTCCCTAAATCAACTACCTGAGACTTTCGAATGCTTCTTTTCAAAAAATAGTGATTCACATGAATATTACACCAGAAATGGAAATTATTTTACTCTACCTAGAAACAAAAAAGTCTTCTCAGATCAATCTATAAAAGCTTGCGGTCCTATCCATTGGAAACGTATTGACCACAAAATAAAAAATTCAAAATCAGTAAAACACTTTCGTACTCAACTAAAGCGTCAGTTTTTGTCAAATTATCACTAATCTTGTTTGGAGCAAAATGGTTTTTGTATAGGTTATTTGTCTTTTGTATTTGTTTCTGTTAAATAATATGTGTCACTTTAAGTTTAGGGTTGTGATAACCTCTGGCCTTCCTGGCCTTTTTATCACATACCCCATAGTTTTTGTTTCCTTTTAAATGTAAACATGAACACATCTCTCCTGCTCTTTTTGATCTCCATTGGCTCCCTGTTAGCTATCGTATAAAGTTCAAGCTTTGTGTTTTGGTTTATCGTCACTTTGAAGAAACTCTTCCACCATATTTATCATCCGTGCTGCAAATATATCACCCGCAGCGTAGCCTACGTTCATCCACTGACAGACTTCTTGTAATACCCCGTGTCAACTTGAAGTCTGCTGGTGAACGTTCCTTTTGTTACTCTGCCTCCGTTGAATGGAACGCTCTCCCTAAGCCACTTCGCTTCACACCTACCTTGGCTCAGTTTAAACAGAAATTAAAAACCCACTTCTTCCATCAAGCCTTTCCTGAGTGTAATTAGTTGTTCCTGTTTTTGTGTTCATGTTTGTGTTTCTTTGTGCGCCCTGAGGTCTGTGCAGACGATTTTGCGCATAATAAGAACCATTTATTATTATTATTATTATTATGTCTTTTTAATATTTTATTTTGTATATATTTTTATGGAAAATAAAACTGAACTGAACTGAACTGAACTGAATTATAAGATATGTTTCTTCTTTTGAGTTCTTTCCTCTCATATAGAGCTATATTCAATATACACTGCATTTCATACCATATAAAGCTGAATCATCATTGCAATGGCAATGACAATAACCATAACCCCAAATGACCATTCTCCTGTGAAATCTTCAAGAAAACAAATGGCAGATATCCACCTAGATTCGAACCAGGGACTTCTCGCACCCTAACCCCATTGTCACTGTGTCAAGCTACCGAGCATGCACTGCCATGGCAATTATTTCATGATGTCCATGATGTGTTTGGACTTTACTTCTTCGCTTTGCATTTTATGTTGTTAAGGGTTAATTAAAGGTGTGTATTCCAAAAAAAACCCAAAAAACAACAAAAACATGTACTATTTCATATTTTGTCCATATTTTAATGAAGCGTCATCACCTACATAAAGCAAATGTAATGTTTCATTTGTATAATTGAGCCAAATTAATGTTACAGGCAAAAATGTGAATGAGAGTGACCCATGGAAACCTATAGGATATTCATTTTTGTTAACAAAATATTCTGGTAATTCACCACTATTGACCATATCTCTTCAACGACACATGATATGGCATGAATTATGAAAAAATATGTGCTGTCATGTGGTATCAAAATCTCAAGTTTGATTTTTTTAGTGAAAGTGATCACAATCATACACCTTTAAGCAGCCGGTAGAAATTCATGGATACCGGTAACCATAGATACTGAGATGGAGAGACTTGTCTCCAATTTCAACATTTCAACAGTCACACTGTTAAGTTGGTATAATCTTGTTCAATAAGGCCAAAAAAGAAACACAAGTTTGTTTCTGGTAACCCGCGGGCGTTTCTGTTAAGTTACATATTTTCCGCATTAATTTTTTATTTTTTTGTATTTCGTATAAAAAAAAAAAATCTTATTGTTGATAAATAAAACAATTCTGTGCAATAGCTTACTGGAGACTTGCGTAAAAACAAACAAAGATGCAACAAAACAAGTCACATGTTGTATTATTGAACATGAAAGAGAAACCAAGGGTGGCTAAAGTTATAAACAAAACTTTTATGGTTAATAATGACATTAATAAATATTAATAGAAACCAAGAGCATTGTTTTAATGTGTTTTTTGGTTAAAAAAAAGAAAAAAAGAAAATCCGCATATCGCATTGCATTTTCGAGAAGTAAAAAATAAAAAATAAAAAGCCGCGTACCGCATTGTGCTTTTCAAGCATGTTACCAGAAACAAACTTGTTTTTTTATTTGGCCTAATATCAAAAATATTGTCATGTGTGAGAAAAAGTGAAGTCTGGGAATCAAGAAGATCAAGAAGAAGCTTTAGAATTGTTACCATTTTGAACTATAAAAAGTGACACTTTCTGTTTGACCCCAAATTTAAAATCTTCAAACCTGTGCAGAGGCACATCCCTATAACTTTAAAATATGGATGTGCCTATAATTATACTATAAGGTGTTAAAATTAATTGCCACCTGTCACCCATGAATCGTCCTTCCGTAACCATGATCCCTTCACATTTTGCAATTGTTAAAACATAACCGTAGGGAATATTTTAGCTTATTTTGAAGTGGAATGTGGCAAACTATTGCAGAAACACCAAGCAATGCATTCAGTAACTTAAAAATAAAATTTCTTCATAAATTTCATAAAAATTTTCAAAAAGGTGAAAAACCATGTCCGTTTTGCTGTCCTTCCGTAACGTACCTCATTAATATTTTGCGACAGAGAAATTTTTATGAAAAAATTCCTGTTGAATATGAATGCTTTCAGGTATATTCAACTAAATATGGAATTAGTTTTATTTTATCCAATTCAATTTTGGAAATGTATGTGTTTGAAATACAGAAAAATTCTGTGATTGTCCTTTCGTTACCGTGAAAATGCCCATTTCAATATCAATATATTCAACACTTGTCATAAAATGTGACACATCATACCTTATTATTAAATGCCTGTGGTACATAAAACATGCACATTTTAAAATCAATTACGCTCAGTTAAAATAACAACTTTATTAAAGGCAGTGGTCGATAGTGTGTTTTTCACCCGGATGGGGAAGGGAGGAGGGGAAAGGTACTCAACTTTGGTTTTAATAGGGGCACGGCCTGATTTCTGAAGCGTGGGTCTAGGAAACTGAGGATTGGCTCTGAAAGGAGGTCTAGAGAATGTGAGTTACCCTAAAATGACCATTGAGAACTATTTTTTTTTTTGGGGGGGGGGGGGTTCAATTTAAAGCTCTGGAAGCTAAAATCTCCAAACTTTTGCTTGAAATGAAGGTCTTGGGAACTTACGTTAAATAGGACTTGTGAACTGAAAACATTTTCAAAATAGGGCTAAAATCATGTTTGAAATGGAGATTTAGGGAACCTCACACAAGGGGGTCTTGAGGGGGTTGGGAGGAGGGGGGGGGGGGCACATGCCGGTATCACCTTTCTTGGTCAGTACCCCCCCCATTGAATTTTACAGTTGGTTGGTGTAATTGAAGTGTCAGCTGTTGTATCAAACATTGCACAGTGACATGTATTATAATTAATTAATATCCAGTCTGCCTTTTATAATACACAGCAAGATTATTACTGACTTAAAAAATCACACTATTGTACAGACACTACTTGGAACACAACTTGGAAGAATAATCTTTATTGGTATTTTAGTACTCTTATGAGTACTTAGTAGCACCCATGTTTGTTCTCAACCAACTGAGTTTTTAATTTCAATACTTGGTTGCAGCAATCAGAGCTTCTTCAGCAGAACGGTTTTGATATGGCTACTTCTTGCAGTACCTATGTAGTAACTGTAGGGTACAGCATGGTTAGTAATTTTGTTGTGCTATTGGAATATTTTGATATTTTCAAATGATGTGTCTTGATCAGTTCAGCAGTTTTCATATATATTATACGAGGATACAGTGACTGGTTTACACAACTGGATTTCAGCAGAGAAAATACAGACTGATTTTAGCAAAGACATCTGGCTGAGTTTTCAAATCATGGCATCGGGTTTGTCATATGTACAAAGTGCAGAAGAAGACCTGATATGTCCGCTATGTCTGGAGTTGTTCATAGACCCACACATCCCAAAGTCACTGGATTGTCCGCATGTCTATTGTCAAACATGTTTGGTCACATTGCTTGCTGGATCCAGAGACAAACAAACTATTTCTTGTCCAGAATGCCGTGGGAATACAACAGTACCAGATCAAAAAGTGGTTAATCTAAAGACAAGTTTACGTTTACGAAGTCTTGCAGAAAAACATGGGAAACATTTGCAGGAGACATGTGATACTGATGTGGTTCATGGCGTTCCATATTGTAAAAATCATGATGGTGAAAAGCTACATTTTTATTGCCTTACATGTCAAGTTTCTGTCTGCCAGGCCTGTCTGGTATTGATGCATGAGAGACCTAAACATGAAATCAAAAGTGTCAAAGATGTGCATTTGGAACAGATGAAGATTCTAGCAGAAACAATAAAGAGAAGTGAGAAACTGATTTCTGATTTCGGGAGAAATAAACAGCATGTTGCTTGTTGTGAACAAAAAATCCATGAAAGTATTAAAGAATCTGAAGAAAAGATTGATAGAGTGCTTGATAAAGCCATCAGTGATTTAAAAATGCAGGCGCAAAATTTGAAAGAAGATCTACATTATCAAAATGACTACATGCTGAAGCGATGTGAAGAAAAGATAATGAATTGTCAGCAAATGTCAGAAAAGCTTCAGAGAGCTGTTGATGATGCAAAGAAGGTTGTAGAAATAGGCATACACCATAAATATTTGGAGCATCACAAAAAAGTTACACAACAATTCAGCGATTTGGAAGCATTAAGGAGGGCGTTTCGAGATGATAGTTTTCAAATGTATTATGATCGTGAGCCATATGATAAAAATGTATTGAGAATGGCTTCATATGGTTACAATGACAAGTTGCTTGTAAATATAGGTTCCATACAAAAGAGAATAGTAAAGAAGCTTGAATTGCAACAAACTCACAGCTTTCCCCACCCCATCACAAATTTAGTCTGTGGATTTGACCATATAGTTGTCAACATGCAAAGCAAAAACCTTATCGAGGTATTCAAACTAAATGAAGGGAACATTATCAAACGTCAGTGCTGTTTAAAACCTACTCAAAAAGACTGGCACCCACTTAATGTTGCAATTACTTGGGATGAAAAGATACTTGTTATGAGATGGAATTGTGTTGAAGTGTTTTCATTTCTTGGAAAACATGAAAACACTATCTCTATGAATCGCCATCCTAGTTATGAAAAGATCACATGCTCAATGGCATCAATTTTTGGTGGATATTTAGTTGGGAATAATGGCTTTATTGACCACTACTACTATTCAAATGGAAAACAAAATTCAGATCACATCACACCATATGTGGCTCCAAAAAAGTTGGTAGCTGTAGACACTTACTATGTCGCAGCATCAGATTTGAGAAATGCAGTGTGCATTCATCCGCTATCAGGCAATTCTGCATACCCCTTTCTAGATAACAAAATAGGTTCATACATAGCTATTCCAAATCCTACAGCTTTGTACTATGATGACAATACTGAGTGCCTTCTGATTGGCTGCAAGGACAACAATACAGCCGAGGGCGCAGTTATAGAACAATATTGCTGGGAATCAGGGGCAAAAATTGCTACACTTGCGGAGGGTTTGAAAAACCCTCACGATATGGCTCTCACAGGTGATAGGGAGTATTTGGTGGTTGCTGATGAGAACACTCTGAAATTCTTTAAGATATCAATAGAGACCACTGATGTTGATGGGAAGCTGTGGGATAATTGGAACTGTGAATACCAGGAAATATAACCATAGTTGATTTCAGATGGTAATATGTGTGGTTCAAATATGACGGTAAAATTACATTTAAAACAAACAATGACAATGGACAATCTGTTATTAGTCTGAATGCATAGCTATTAGTAGACACTTCAAGTGATTTCTATATTATAAATCAAATTCTTTCAAATAGTCTGTAAATGAAAGCAGGTGATCTAAGGAATTTTTTAAATCCGACCTTCTGTTGCAAAGTTATGAAGATTTTTATATCGTTATTTTAACTTTTTTTGGAGAACGCGGTCAGGGGATAATTTTTTTACTTCTTTTATTTTGGACTAGCGAGATCACAGCACCAATAACAGTTATACCGATATATTTTAATAGTTAATATTTTAATTGTCTGAATGAATATTACACACACTAGGAGTTATTTTGCACTCACACATGCGCGTGGTATTTAAAGATGATTAGTCATGATAAAGGACTGATCAACACACACAGAAGTTTCACCCAAATAATCATTATTAATGCCGCTTTTTGTTTAATTACATAAGATTAAGTAGATATATTAAAAAAATTCTTGAGTGTGCATGGATGTTCACATAACTGGTAGACAACTGTTTTTTTTATTCGTCACTTCCAAAAAAATTGGCCAATTTAAAAAAAAAATCAATAACTCTGCAACCACATATCAGAATTTTTGTCTACAAATAGGTGTGTGTGCATGGACAAAATCATCTTCCTGATAACATATTCTCAAATAAAAATGGTCTACCATGAAGCGCGTAATTCAGAAAAACATCTGAAAAAGTGTCTTGAAACACTTGATTTAAGTATCAAAACAAAACTATCGAGCCTAGTTAAAGTCATGCCTGCATGCTGCATGAATATGGGCTTATATGTCAATGTGTGTGTAGGTCAGCAGTGTGAAATATCAATGTTCACCTACCAGGTAATGGGGAAATGAAGTATTTATTATTAGGTATGATATTAGTCATGTTCAGACTTTGGTATTTAACTCGAACCTAGTTGAGTTAAGATGTTGATTTTGGTCCAGTAGAGTAAGGGCCAAATTATAGTCCTTTATGAGCTACCAAATATTTTGTGTAACAAGTCTTTGTTATCTTATAATCTAGTAATATAATACCAATGCATCTTCTAATCAATAACGGATAATTGGTGTTCAAATCACCAACCATTCTCACCAAATTTGTTTGGTGAAAATGTTTGGTGATTTATATTACTAGATTATAAGATAACAAAGACTTGTTACACAAAATATTTGGTAGCTCAAAAAAACTATAATTTGGCCCTTAAAAGTAGAGGTATTTTACACGTCTGGACAATAAAAGGGTTAATTAAAGTTATCTTGACATTTATCTCGACTACTGTTACCTCTAGAAAAAGGCAGAGGTAAATCATTAACTTGAGCTGTTTACTCGAGTGGGCAACGTGTGTGGCTGGATGTGTTTAATCAAGGTCAAACATGTTATGAATGATATTTTAATGCACTGCTATGTTGAAAAGGCACAGGACATGCATCTATAGGTATATAGTACTGTTCTGAAGCAAATTGTAAAATTGCAAATCTTAAATTTCTTGTTTCATTATTTTTATGCAAACTTAAAGATCAAAATAGGAAAAAACAAAGGGAGCAAAATAATTTACAATAATTCTATATACTTTTATACTTTTTAAGCAAATAGAAACTATAAAATACATTTGTAAATGTTTTAAAAAATCAGATTTATTCTTAGAACACCTGTTCACTTCTTGTGGTTATCTCTACCGCGAAAAGTTAACTCGACTGCAAATTGTTGTTGGACTTGATAAATGTCGAGGTATGGACAGTGGCGTAGCCAGGCCTTTCTCCAAGGGTGAGCAAACCACCCAAGATTTCTCCAATGGATTTTATGGAGCGACTTTATAGGGGTTCCAAGGGGCTGACGAGGCCGAGTTTTTCAAGAAAAAACACAAAATATTGTGCTTTATGAAGTTTTCAACCTGATTTTTAGCGATTTTCAGCTCTAATTGTCATAATTTTATGGGGAAAAGGCAGTTCATGCCCCTTTATTTTTCTCCCAGGTCTTCAAAATTTATCCAAAAAAATTCCAAGGTGGGCAACCCACCTTAACTTGCCCACCCCTGGCTATGCCACTAAGTTTGGAAAACTAGTCGAGTTAGAGAAATTATGTTTGGTACTTTATCACAGGTCATGCGAACACAGCTATAATGTAAACATGAAATGATTAGTCGTGACCCCTGAACTGTAATCACATGCACATGATAGAAGTCAATAGTGCCCTCATTTGGTAAATTAATAACCCATTTGAGCTAAAAGGAATTAATATATGGATTTTAAAGTCTGAACACAGAAGTGTTTTTTCCTTTCACATGTTTCAGGAAAAAAAAACCCTTATATAAAATGAAAATAAGTTAGTCATATCACCAATGTGTAAGAGATATTAAAAAAAAAAATCACCTTGTTTAGGCTTTCGCCATGGAAACCCAACTTGGTACTTGGTACCAAGTAAGCTGAAAGAAGCTTATCTTTAACAGGGCTCCAAGATGTTTTTTAAATTCAGTTTTGAATGCAGGAGGAAGACCGGAGCACCCGGAGAAAAACCTGCGGAAGCGAGCATGGACTGAAAACCAAATGCACATAAAGCGCCGGGCGCGGGACTCGAACCCGGGACCTCATTGGTGCAAGGCAAGGTAACTACCGCTGCGCCAACCCGCTAATTAAGGTATTAGGCCAACCCGCTAATTAAGGTATTAGGCCATATCAAAAACAACAACTTTTGTCTCAAAGCCCCTACGCGTGTTAGTTTTTTCGTGCACGTTAGTTTCCCTAAAAATCCAAAAAACAATTTTTATTTCACCTATTTTTTTTCTCCTAAATCATGAAAAAAAACTCGCAATCCAAGGCAAAATGTTCCTGTTTTCTTCCGTTTCCATTTATACCGCAGCAATCCTTACGATGCTGTTGCCAATTATTTAGAAACTCAAATTGCGCCCAACAAGTCGCCCGATTTCTTACACGACATTATGAAAGAATCATGATTTATACCTATATTGGGCATATTAGCTGGCAAACTACGAAACTGTTATGTTCAAGTCAGTGAAAATAATTTAAATATAGATTTCGTACGTCATTTCGAAGTCTACTCGAAATGCATTGCGTCAATAGAGTCAATTTGATGACGTAGCATTATTAATATTCAGCAACAAAGATTGTGCATAGTCAACATGGGGGATTTTACCATTTTAAAAGTGAGAATCTTTGGTGTTTCAGAAACCAAAACTGACTGTTTTTTACACCAAACAAAGTTACATAATTCTTTGCAAGAAATTTTAATTGTAATTTATAGTGGATTAAACCCATGCGTTAATTTCAAAACCATTATGAAGTTGACTGGGCAACACGATCGTGATGTCGCAGAATTCACTTCTCAAATAGTTGTGGTAAATCGGGGCACATCATATTGATTAAACCCTGCTATTCTAGTTGGCAACTAGCTTATTGTCTGCATGCCTGCCAACTAGTGTTAGCGGGGTTTCATAAATATAGGCTCAAGACTCCAAATTATGTTATGAATCTTCACTCTGAAGTTTGTTTAAGTCAAAACTAACCTTGTTTGATACAGACAGAAGAAAAAACAGTTGTAAGAATTGAACAGAAATAAAACATGTCAAGTTCAATTTTTAGTAGAGCGAGTCTTATTAATATTACTTGAGCTGCTAAAGCAGATGTGACCAAGAAAAAGGTGAATTAGGATTGTTTTTGAGGATTGAATGTTGAATCAGGTGACAGCGTTTGGGGTACTTTTTCAAATTCCCATCAGCGTTTAGGGGTATTTTTACTAGAAAGATGGTTGACTACCACTTTCGGTATTAATGACAATTAGGATTACCATAGCCTTGTAGTATCCCAAAAACTTCGTCCATACAATTGTACAGGTAGTCTAGTCAGTCACAATAGGCCCTATTCAGTATCAAAGTGATTACGTAACTCACCAAGTTACTGGATCACGCACACCCCCTGACAACGGTAAGTGCAATACTTTTGTGTGGTGATCATTTCGAGCATGGTTCAAAACAAGAAAGCGTGATCCAGTTGTCTGGGTGATAATCGGATGACACATAACACTTCGATACTGAATAGTCATGTGTTTACTATTGTGATCTACACTCAAAATTCTCTTTTATGGTATATTTTGGCATCAAAAGAAACAACTCTGTTACAAAAACCTGTGGTCACACTTGCTTTAGCATCAAACTTGATTGCCTCCTCCTCCGCCGGATAGAAAAGCATTAGAAAAGGCTAAGGGTTGGTTCAGAGATTTTTGGGCACACCAAATATTCGATGTAACAACTATTCAAATTTAAACAATTTTTTACCCTTTACACTAATCATGCTAATGCACCTGAATATATTGAATATGAACGGATACGTCAGGATACGTATTGCTTAAAATTGGCATAGAATATTCTATACGAAGTAAAAACTCTGAACAAGTTCTTTACAACTTTGAATAAAGACAGGGAAACATATTCACAATTCTGTATCTTTGTTTTATTTCAATATCTTGACACATCCTTACCAAAAAGGAGTTGTCAACATGACTTTTATAATCAGTAAAAAATATTTAAAAAAAAGGAAATAAAATCGCATTCCACATTAGGTTTTCGGGAGCTGGAGAGCTTTGAGACAAATGGGTTTTTTTTAATATGGCCTTACACCTGGGATAGAAGAGTGAAAAATCAACTTTTTCACCATTTTCTTTTTTCATCACTAATGAACACTTTATATTGGCTTTGAGCAATGTCCAGCTTTCTGCACAATATAACATAGCACTCCAGACCAGGGTTTTGACCATTTCATTTTCAGGCAAGTGGAGATGTGCTTGTCACCCCAAAGTGTGTGCAAATCAACCATCCTCTTTTTTGCTATGGCAATTCTTTTCTTTATATCGTTGGTGCAATAGGCATTTCTAGTCTTTGTGGATCCGAGATATTTAAAGGATACTACAACTCCCGGCCCCAAATCTGTATTCAAAGGTGTAACCCAAGTCGTTTTCAAACATGAAAATGACCCCCTATTAGGATCAATATCAAGGAAATTTTGTCAATTTTTTACCCTTTTTTCCTTAAAAACAAGGACAAATTGGCTTGAAAATTACCCCCTATTTTTTACATTCCAAGGACATATTTGTCAAAGTCCCCAATTTTTTATATTTCAAGGACACTGTAACATACTTCAGTTTTCATGCAGATTATATATATTTTACACTACTTTGAATTCATTCCTAACTATGAGTAAACACAATTGGATATAACAGCCTTTTTACAGTGTGTAATCGAGAAACCGTAACAATAAAACTACATTTTTACCCCGGATTTTTGAGTAAAATTACAATATGACTTGTTGCATATTATCACAAAATCTCCCCTATTTTAAAAATATCACGGACATTTTTGTCCGTGGACAGGGTTGAAAAATTACCTCTTTTTCCGCAAAATTGGGAACGCTCATGTTTACACATATTCATATTCAAAGTTAAGTTGAGACCCCGCTAGTTTAGTTTATCCATATTGCAATTTGTAACTTGGGAGCGGTCGGTATAATGTGCCGAGTTTTTTTTTAGAAGAGTTTGACTGGGCAATAGGAATTTTGATATATTGTTCATTTTGGTGTTTTGATTTATCATTTTCATATCATGGGGAATAATTGTATTAAAAACTTTACCAATACCTAATCCCTTTCATTAAGCAGATATTGCAAATCATAGTACCTTAATAAGATTTTGATATTCTGTTTGGCATTTTTGTTTGTTTTGGGTCGATTTTTTGTCAGTAAAAAACATGGAAAAAGGATTTTATCTTTGCGATATATTTGAGTTACTTTGAATAATCTCTGCCCACAACAAACCTCTAGTAAAATCCGAATACGTCCAGAAGTGGAGATGCAATTCTTTAAAGCCTACATTTTCACTAACATGCCTTAGGCCAAAAAAAAAAAATCTTTGGTTGCCCTCCACAGGTTTTTTCAGAGAGGGTCGGTCGGTCGGTTTTTTTTTTTTTTTCTTAATTTTTTTAATACTCTTCCATGGACTGCTAGGTCGATTGACCGCTCCAGCCTTCACAAATTCCCCCGCGACATCCAAATCAAAACAATCAAATACTTCTTGTAGTAATTTGTAGTAGTTTGAGGGTTGAATATCGAAAAAAGCAAAAAATATGTAGTTTTCGGTAAGTTTTGCATACTTTTTTAGAAAAAAAAAATATTTTTCAATAAAAAAAAGTTTGGATCGGGCTGAAAAATAGGGTCGGTCGGTGGAGGGCAACCAAACAATTTTTTTTTTGGCCTTATGTCGACATAGATGTCGACATAGAGTATATCTCGACATGTCGACATGAAATTCATTTGTCGACATAACTTGGCAAGTAAAATTATTGTCAATGTATGACTGTTTATTAGCAGTTGACTTTTAAAGTGTTGCATGAATAATTTAATACTTATTAGCTGTTCGTCATTTACAACCGTTTTATAAAGTTATGATGGTTCACAACAAAAAGTTACAAAATATCAATTTTATATCATCCATGTTGTTGTACGCAGAAAGAACGAATACATAACTATATTTTAGGTAAGTCTACATCTAAAACGGGTCATTAAGCTTACCCAAACAATTTTGTTTTTCCACAAAAACCAACTCTTTGATATCAACTTTATGTCGACATTATGTCGACGTCAACAACAAATTATTGCGACATGTCGACATGAAACAACAGTCTAGACAGAAACCTTAATTTTCACACTATATAAAACCAAATGCCTGTTGAATTTTAACATGTTGTTTGTTTATTGTTTTCATTTCTTTTTCTTTTCTGTTGTAAATGGAGTTAGATGACTATGCCTGTGTCATATTTCATGCCTTGTAGCTCCTTGTGTTGATTTTGTGCAATTCTTATATAGATGTATTGACACCGTTTTGAAAGATAGGTAATAGCTTTTTATTTTTAATGCATCTGTGAAAAAATAAATATAAAACATATCTTTTGGTTTAAAATGATTTTGAAGTTTGTATGATTTCTAAAAGTGGAGTTTCAATATTTCCATTGACTACATCTATAATCAAGGAAAAAAATGAATGCAAATTTGTTTGTGTATATTTACCTCTGCTTATAACAATTTACATACTAACTTGATCGACATGGTAAAACCCGGGGGGGGGGGGGATTTAGTACAAATGTGATTACGGGGATGTGCCGCAAACTTGGGTAGCAAAATCAGGCTGTCTGGTATTTCAATGGGTCCCTTTTCTTTGCAAAATGTGGCATTTTGATGGGTCTCTTTTCCAAAATTTTCTAAAATTAGCGCACCAAATATCATCAATGTAGGGCATATGGTTACCGAGATTTGCTTCCGATAAGAATTGTGGACAGCAGATGCCAGAGTGTGGAAGCTATTCTATAAAAGTTTGTATTGATGCAATATGTCAGGAAAGAGGTTAAGTTTCATTGAAATAATATTTGCTTCATTGCTTACTGATAAACCAAAAGAAATTCCTATGGCCCTTTTTTCAGTTAATAAGGATTTAATTCAATTTTAAGATTTCAAGTTGAGGGGGCAGCATTTATCATTGTCGACAATGATAATCAATGTTGAAAGAAAATCAAAATATGTTAACATTCATTTACTGGTTGAATTTGGCACTGAAACTTTGCATGCTTACATTATTATTGCTAACATTTCAAACAATGTAAAAATCCTGAAATATCTGGAAATAAGTTTTGGGATGATGCTGAACTTGTCCCAGTCATTTCAAAAAAGAGATCTTTAAAGTAGATAGCAAACAAATAAGACAAAAAAATATATATATCTTCCTTTTTACAGTATAGGGTTGGAATTTGGCAATGAAACTTTGCATGCTTACATTATTACTTCTAGCACATCAGATGATGTAAAAAGCCTGAAATGTTTGGACATTTTTTTTGGGATGATGCTGAACTTGTCCAATGCTCCTTGAAAGTTTAAGGCCCATATTCCAGATAGGTGTTTAGTTACACCACAGTTTTAATTCTCCTCAACAGCACAGCTCATTGAACTGTTCCGCTTGAAAGCTGCAATGGTGTGTATCATTCCTGGATAGTTAAAGTTCAGTTAAACTGTGGTTTAGCTAAACACCTTTATGGAATACAGGCCAATATATTTTAAGTTTAACAGATATATTTATATAGCAGAATCTGAAGCATAATGTTACTTTCTGAATGTTTGTAGGTTTACCATTTTCAAATGTTCCCAAGCACCGGGCTTATGCATATACAGCGTAAACGCACTTACTTGAACGCTATGCTGCATGTAATGCGCTAAGTTGAATATCAATTGTTGGTTCGTCACAATCAACAACGCCCCGGAAGAGATATAATGAGTTGTTGAATTTCTGATCAAACAGTGTGAACATTGCTTACATTGGCACAGCACTTGACTGGTTTCAATCTTATATTACTGGCCGTCATTTTAGAGTGTCTGTTTGTAATTACATGTCCAAAAAGTTCCATCTTGATTGTGGTGTACCACAGGGGTCCATCATAGGTCCTAGGATATT
>JXSR01S034689.1:20624-33882 GCA_000969725.1 Ophiothrix spiculata
TTTGAGGATTGTTGATTGAGGTTAGTTAAAGGGTTAAGAGTTTTTGAAGTTTGTAATTGAGAGGGGTCGAACCTGTCCTATGCATCTAGGATGTAATCGTTTAATCCAAAGCGTTTTAGGTCAATCTCCTCATTCTTCAAACCAAGATGAAATAGGTCATCAGGAGATTCGACGACGACATACTTTCCATTTTTCAAGTTAGTGTGTATTTTTCCATTGTTGGTGTTACATCTTTCAACACAATCTAGAGATTTAACAAATCCGAACAATCTTGCTCTAAGTTGAGTGAGGTCTTCGTTGATGAAAGTTTTTCCTTTGTACTTCTCAATGTCTTTCAACTTCTTACGATTTTCTAACAGTTTATCACGAGGATGTCGTGAAACAAATCGCGCTAATACTGGTCTAGGGCGATCTCCAACACGCTTGCCTACTCTGTGTGCCACTGAGATGTCTTCAGGCTTTAACTCTACATTAACATCCTTAGCAATGTTCACAATCTCCCCTACAAGTTCATCTTCATTTTCAATGTTGTCATTGATTCTGGATATTCTTATAGACTCCCTTCTTGAATACTGTTCCATTTTATCTGCGTCATACTTTCCAAGTAGTGCAAACTTCTGTACTTTTTGACACATTTCTTTCATTGCAGCATCATGTTTTTCCTTTTCTGCTTTCTTAACAGCTGCTATTGTAGCAATTGTTGAATTTTTAATGACCGTTCCAATCCCAGACAAAAGTTTTGGGATGAACTGATTTAATATGTCATCTGCTAACAGGTTTCCTCCGCGGTTTTGCTTACCACCACGTGCTGTGGAGGTAGCCGTGTTAGGTAGGCCTGATTGAATAGAGCCTAATGCATTGTCCACTATAGAGTCAATATCGATGTCATATTCCGTATAATTTTCATCTTCTTGTCGCGAAACAGCACCTAACTCCATTCCTACCTCTCTATTAATATCTGTAGTTAGATCCGGTCTAAAACGTTTAGTTTCAGGAGATTTTGCTGGTGTTAGGCTGAGATTATTACGTTTTATGAAGGAGCTACTGTTGGCACCGTCCCCCATCGTCGGCTGCTATATACTTGCAATAGAACGACCAATTACATGCAAATTGTGCTTACGGCAGCCATTTATGTATTAAAAAAAATAAAAAATAAATAAAAACGCACAAGTAAAATAAACACCACTGCTTTTATTGTTGTGCCGAAAGTAGTGCATTCATAATAATATTGTGTTTTTCTATTTGAACTGTTTAAGGCTGATCAATGAAAGCACCTTAGTGGATAGAATGTTGTGACGACGCACTTAAGTAACGGCAAAAACACTTGGAACAAGGAGCTAGCTCACAGCGCTCTACTTAACCGTGATATTTTCACGCTGGAGTGCTAGAGGAACGACAGTAGAATAGAAGAAGGCCTTTACATATATCATGTCAAAATATCAACAGCTCGTTTGAGACAGATCTATATTTTGATAAATTGTGCATAATCTGCATGAAACCCTTTAAATTTAAATTGAGGCAAATTACTATATATCGAAAAATGTTTCTGAAAATGAGCCATAGAAACCTAGAGGACATCTATTTTTGGTAAGGAAATGTTCAAGTTATTCAGTAATTTTCACGCCAATATTATTATGTTTCATTGAATAGACGTGGTTAACAGATTGCTAAATTACTTGAATATTTCCTTAAGAAAAATAAATATCCTCTTGGTATCTGTTGAAAGTGAACTATAGAAATTTATGGGACATTTATTTTAATGTTAATGGAATATTTTCTTAAGGCGACAGTCCTTTTTTCGTCTCGCTCGACTGAACGTCAAGTTTACTGCAAGTTTTGACCTACTTACACATGTTCGATCATCACAATTTTTGGCGTACATATATGAAAGAGTCTACTTTATACATCAACTTTTATGATTTGAAGATCATGATCAAGTTCAAAATGGGTTCAACAGACTACTTATAAAAAGTTGACCCCTTTATTGCCGAAATTTAAAGCACTTCAAATGACACGATTTCGTTGAAATTTTGGTAGGTTGAACTCTAAAGATTCACAATGGAATTATGCATGTCATTCAAAATTTACAATGCCAATAAATGCTCGTGACGATAATGAATATATGGGGTATTGCACGTATTTTTTGCACACCTAGTTTCTCTCGACGAAAATGACATCAAATGTCGAGTTATCTTTCATCAAAGTTATTGTTAATTACTATAAAAATGTCTCACCGTACTCAGTTAAGCATTCATATAGTAGGTTGTTTGTAGGGTTCTAGAGACGCTAAAGTTAGAAAATAAGCAATTTTCCTGACAAAGTTCGTCTCAAAAATACAACATGGAGATTTGACCCGTTTTGGTTGTCAACCAGTCACTTTTGTGTGCTGTCAAGCAAATATTTTTTTATAAAACTTCATGCATATCAAGAAGGATTTAATTAAAAAGAATAATATAAAATTTGTACTCACATCTGTGGATAACTTTCGATATATTTCCGCTGTTTTATATATATATCCGATAAAGGCGTTGGATAGGTAGTTTTCCAGTGTCAAATGAATACAACAAGGTGCTCAAAACTAACGCCCAACTACCATGACTGAAAGCTTAAAGAAAATATCTATCAACTGTTTTCTCTTGTAAGCGCGCAACTGTAAGAAAACCAAATTGCCCGCTAAATTCACCGAAAACCATATATGTGTGGTGCTCTGGCATAATGAGCGGAAAGTCGCGATTTTCAAAACTAAGTTTATGTCGTATTTTAATTCTCTATCATCTCAGCTTTCCAATGATATATAATATGTCATACTTTCTTTCTACAATTTTCATTTAGAGATCGAAATACAAGACAATCCACTCAAAATCTGGAAGTAAAAAATTGTCGCAAATCGATTCTAAAGTTACTGATTACTATAGTGTATAATAGCAAAACGCGATCAATTACCCGTGAATAATTGCACTTCCCGGCATAATTGACCTTCAAAACGCGAAGTATAGATTAACACTTATGTACTAATGGGTATTATGTCAAAAAACGAAATTTGATATTTTCACCATATTTTTACTTTAGCAGCCATTTATTCAAAATCTTCAATCGCGACTTTCCGCTCATTTTGCCAGAGCACCACTCATATATACTTTCAACACTGACCAAATAATTGAATTGTTTAATAATAATAAAGGAAAGAAAATTCGGAATCAATCGGGTTATTTTTGACACAGGGCATTAAGACCGTCATATACCAGCTGTATAGAGCCAAAACGTAGACTGTTTCGGTAATACAGATACATGTATATCGTCTACCAAACCAGTGTACGTTATTCTTACGCCATTCGTACAGATCTTGATGTTTGATAGAGCCCTAACATTAGAAATAATATATAGTTCTCGCTAGCTCGGTCGGTTAGTTCTCGGACTGTTAAGCATAAGATATCGATCGTTCCGCGTTCGAGTCCAGCTGGAGCCAAGTGTGCGAAAACTGTATATTCTATGAAGGTGTGACTTGCTCAATCTAGGGTTGCGCCTATATGTAGGCCGCAGTAAGCCCTTTGGCCCCAGGGAGTTCAGGTAGTGATTTAACCCAATGATTAGAACTGCCCTGTAAAGTGTTCTGAGGCCGTGTGGAATTATAAGTCAGGGGAACCGCGTAGTGCACTATAAATCACCTACAATTTTTCCTTTTTAAATAAAAAATGTGCATTCAATGTTCAATCATTCATGATTAAAAGTTACTATAATGGGGTAATCAGTTATTTATGTCGTGGTAATGGAGCACAATATTTTAAATCAATGGAACTTTAGCTTTGATAATAGATCCTGTTGAATCCTACGTACACGATATAGAAAAGGGTCTTTTCGGCTTGTTTTTGAGGGTGTTGAATTTTATAAAAGCTATTGGGTTATCAAAACAGCCATTACAGCCATACTGTTAGTGTTGTTTTCGAAACCATGTAGCGTTTATTTCAATGTTCTTCCAGATGTTTTAATGTTCTTCCAATGGTCAAGTATCGTCAGTATTTATTTTAAATTTGACTGCCACCCCAATCCCCGCAGCTTACGCTGGGTTAGTACGTTATATAATCACATACTACATGTCAATAATTTGTGAAGTAAATAAAGTTCTTGATTATTGTTGCGTAACAAATAAAGCTGTTTCCTATGGATAATTAGTTTTAAAAACACAATTTAGGTGACTTTTTCCACTTGTTCTATTAGTCAGCGTATTAAATACATGTCTGTCTTGCCAAAAAAGTTAGACTAATTTTTTCGATCATGCCAACCGACGATGGACGTCATCAACCCTTACTAAAGATCTACTAAGGATTGCAAATATCCGATTCTAAAAAAATTGCAAAGAGGTTGATTTCAACTGATAATAGTAGGTATAGGTGCAAATATTTACAGAAAAAATGCAAGGAAGGGTAGGGGCTTGGGAACCTTATATTTCGGGGTCATTGGAATAGGGGGTCATTTGCCCTAATTATTCACAAAGTATCTGGTATTTGACATCAAATTAAGGGAAGTTTAATTTAAAACACTGGATGATTAGTTTATTTTGTTACTCTATCACTTTACAAAAACATTATACCTAATTAGAGACATTATGACCTTGAAATCGTGATTTTTCTTTAAAATAGCTTCAAGTTCAAACATTTGCTGTTATTATCTCTAAATAAGGCATTATTTATTCCGCGTTCGAGTCCAGCTGGAGCCGAGTGAGCGAAAACTGTATATTCTATGAGGGTGTGAATTGCTCAAGCTAGGGTTGCGCCAATATGTAGGCCGCAGTAAGCCCATTGGCCCCAGGGAGTCCAGGTAGTGATTTAACCCAATGATTAGAACTAGATATTTCAAAAATTAATTATCTCTCAACTTTAGTCATTTTGTGTAGATTCTGTTTTTTATATTTTGACTTTACTACATTTTTATTTAGAGCATTTCAGATCATTACTACGTTTTTAATTCTAAGTGGAAAATAGGCTAGTTCATTTGAATTACCTAGGTGAAGTTTACTTGAATTCTCATCTATTCACAAAATATGTCATGTAGATTTTCTTTGTCATATTGTACATATGACACCCCCTAACGGATGATCGCCGGTTGCACAAAACCGCAGCAAAACAAAGCGACCCTGAGCATTAAGATAATTGTTTTTACATCCTTTGCAGTCATTTTGACGAAAAAAAATTGGGGGTACCACCTAAGTTGGGGTTATGGTAGGCCGTCAAAGTCGGCATTTTTAAAAATGTCTGCATGCATATAGACTTGAAACTTACAGAACATGTTAGAATTGTTGATTCCTTGTTTATTAGCAAAAAACCGACGAAAAACGGACATTTAGAACTTTTAAAACGATTTTTTGAAAAAGTGACAATTTTTGCCAAAAGTCGATTTTTTTAGGTCCGAAAATTCTTTGTGTCATAATTACGTAACACCTTGGCCGATTTTCATGATCTTGGTATCAATGGAAAGAGAAGACACTACCCTATACTATAGTACCAAACAATATAACTTTGGGGTCCCAATTTCAAAATCACAGGATGGGGTGGTAACCACCACCTCAGGAAGACGTGTTTCAAAAAAAGGCTTAGGAAGACGAGGGTTAAATTACATTTCCCTTAACTTGGTGTTAAATACTTTATGTATAAATTAAGGCAAATGACCCCCTATTCATATGCCCCCCACCCCCCGAAATATAAGGTTAACAAGCCCCTACCCTTCCTTACATTTTTTCTGTAAATATTTACATCTAATATTTATACCTACACCTACCATAATCATTTGAAATCAACCTCTTTGCAATTTTTTTAAGAAAAAAACTCAATTTAGGGCAAACGACCCTCTCAAAAATAAGGTTCCCAAACCCCTACACGGCCTTACCCTTTTTATGTAAATATTTGCATCTATATCTACCATAATCAGCTGAAATTTGCCTCTTTGCATTTTTTTTCAAGATTTGCCAAAATTAGAGATAATTATGGATACTAAATTGGATAGTCTATTAAATTTTCTGTAAACAAGTAAATTAGTATTTACTTTTAACAATAACAGCACCACATTAATGTGGGTTTTATTTTACCTGTGCGCAATGCCTAGAGGGTTTATGACACATGACAGATAAGCGGTCATAACCCGGCAATGTCTACCTTGCCTGGTGCTCACGGGTTTAAATCTCCTATGGCACTGCATGTGTTATGATAGCTTTTTTATTGGGATCTCAACTCCAATAAGTATCTTTTGCATTTGACGATTGCATGAAGTTATACGCAGTTCAGGATATTTACAGACATGATTTTGTTTCTCAAAAACATCAAAAAGGGGATTTGATTAGCCATGTAGTATTTTCCCTTCTCTCGATCGAACCCATAAGTGTCACATAAATTTGTTTATTGCCTTTTCACTATACATACATACATACACTATAACACTTGTTAAGCGCTGTTACATCTAGATCAAAGCGCTATTAAATATACAAGACAAAAACCAGCAAATAAAAAGACCCAATTGCATAAAGACAAAGCAAAAGCAAGGCTTAAACTGGATACAGATAACTTTTCAAAGATCTCTTAAAAGATGTCAAAGACTTGTTATTCCTTATGGAAGATGGCAACTTATTCCAGATACGAGGGGCAACACAGGAGAAAGTCTTGCGTTCTGCTGACACAAGGGCTTTCATGGTATTGTGCTCAGTCAGCCTGGTGGAATCGGACGCTCAACGTAGACTTGCCCTAGCAGGTTGGTACAAAGTAATACAGTTACTTAAATACTCAGGAGCAGCTGGGTTAAGGCAGCTAAAGATGGTAACTAGTACCTTAAACTTGATTCGCTCATCAATAGGAAGCCAGTGCAATTTATGCAAGCACCAGCTGGCATGGTCATACTTCATAGCCCTGCATATCAGCTTAGCGGCCCAATTTTGAACACGCTGGAGTTTTTGGAGGTCCGTCTTATTGGAGCCAAGAAGCAATCCATTACCATAGTCAATTCTAGATAGAACCAGTGCACGAACAACAAGATGACATGTGTTTTCATCCAAAAAGCGACGTATGCGAGAGATATTGCGCAGCTGATATGCAAGCCTAGAACTCAAAGATTTGATTTGAGAAGACATGTTCAATTGCGGGTCACAAATGACACCGAGGTTACGGACAGTATCACTAGGATGGATGTTCTTGTCACCAATGCGAAGAGAAACAGCCTGCATATGGGTTCTTAAGTGTGCAGCAGTGGCAATGAAAACCTCTGACTTGTCGTCATTGAGCTTGAGCATGTTTGTTTCATCCAAACCTTGATAGCATCAATACAGCAAGCCAGTTTGTTTAATTAAAGCAGCTGCAATGGAGACAGTTCCTTAGGGTCAAAGAAAGTGTACAATGGGACATCGTCCGCATACATGTGAAAAGAAATATCAAATTTTCTAATGATGTCACCTAATGGTAAAACATATAAGAACATTCTTGTCTCATCTTAATATCTTATCAACTAGTATGTTATTATCAGCATGACCTGGACGTTGGATTTTGAGGCTGAGATTTCATCTTTCCGCCCAGATTGTGACGATTTTGTTTGATTTAGATAGTCTTGGGAATTGAATCATTACCATGTCTTGTCTGGTTGTAAACATGCGTTCCGGGGGCGGGGGGGGGGGGGGGGGGGGTTGGGGGGGGCGGGGGGGGCGGTTGCAACCCCGTAAAAGTAATACCTGCTGTTTGTCATATTTTTGGGGGGGGGGGGGGCCCGGGGGGCGTCCGGAGAAAAAAGTGATACGCATGCTCGTCAAAAAAAAACACGTCGAAAAAGGGTCAGATTTTGGCGTCGTCGACGTCTTTTGAAGGTAATAAGCAGATGATTCAGGTTTCAGATTTAGGTTCAGATTAATTCAGAAAATATACACTGAAAACGTTAATTAGTCAAAAATCATGTCTTATTTGACTAATTTAAAATTAGTCATGCAGAGTGATTTGTTCATAATTCATGATTAAATGCTGAAAATGTCTTTGAAATGATCAAAAACAATTCTTGATGTTTAAAAATAGTTTCCATCTCTAAATATTCAATTTGTAATTTGGTAATTATTAGTTAATTGATAAATGATTAATTACATGGCTAATTAGAAAATATCAAATGCGTCGTTAATTAGTCAATTGACAAACTGAATGACGCAGGACTAACTGAATGACGAATTAAATTACTAATTTCTAATAGATATTTACCATTAATTAGTCCGTTGCGATGACAAATCATGAATTATATTGGTCATTTTGAGTAAATATAGTTAATACTGCGTCATTCAAAAACAAACAACAGTAATGGGGTAGTTATGAACGTGGAATGGTCCCTGGCGGTATATGATATCTTCAAGACCTTTTGAGATGTCATATACCGCCGGGAACCATTTTACGTTCACCAAAAGCCTATGTTTGTAAATTGAGGGGCGTTGAAGGATCATTTTGTGATTTGCTTCCAAACATTCTCTTTTGGCGCAGTCAAGCGTGACCAAGACATCCAATCACCTGCTTATCAGTCTATTACAGATAAACAGTCCATATGACCACTCAACTTGAGTAGAGAAGTGACCTTGAACAAGGCGGGGTCAAATCAAATTTGACCTAAAATTCACGTTTTTTGACCCATTTGTGTCGTTGCCCCCTTACAGTACATGAGAAAGGATCATTTTGTGATTTGCTTCCAATTTAACATTCTCTTTTGGCGCAGTCAAGCGTGACCAAGACATCCAATCAACTGCTTATCAGTCTGTTACAGATAAACATTCCATATGACCACCCAACTTGAGTAGATAAGTGACCTTGAACAAGGCGGGGTCAAATCAAATTTGACCTAAAATTCACGTTTTTTGACCCATTTGTGTCGTTGCCCCCTTACAGTACATGAGAAAGGATCATTTTGTGATTTGCTTCCAAACAGGCCCGTAGCCAGGATTTTTTCAAGGGGGTTGCGGATTTTCAAAAAGTGGACCTTTTGGAGGAAAATTTTTCGTTTTGTTCGACCCTAAAATAATTTTAGTAGTTTTTTAGCAGTTTCCCAAGCATTTTGTGTAGTATTTTATTAAAAAACGACCTAAATTTGCTTGGTTTTGTGCTTCAGGTGTGTTTTTTGTGGTCATTTGCTTGTTTTTGTGCTTTCGGTGTGTTTTTTGTGGTCATTTAGTGATTTTTTGTGGACCTTTTTTGTAAATTGTCAAATTTGGGGGGGGGGGTGCGACGCCCCCACCGCACCCCCCCTGGCTACGGGCTTGCTTCCAAACATTCTCTTTTGGCGCAGTCAAGCGTGACCAAGACATCCAATCAACTGCTTATCAGTCTGTTACTTTAAACATAAACATTCCATATGACCACCCAACTTGAGTAGATAAGTGACCTTGAACAAGGCGGGGTCAAATCAAATTTGACCTAAAATTCACGTTTTTTGACCCATTTGTGTCGTTGCCCCCTTACAGTACATGAGAAAATTGATCACATGTAGAGTTCCATTTAACACCAAACAAGATTACCTCTCAAATCTGACCATAAGCAACATAAGTTTTCAGATATTGTCCTCATAAATTGACCTTTACATAAACAACTGGTTAAGATATTTTTATTCCAACTACAGACTAAACATTAAATATGGAATATATTTTTTCTGTTGATTTCCATCTTGAATAATCTGCCATTTCTCGGTATATGAAAACTCCAGGAATGTGTATTTCTTCATATTTGTAGATATACATGTAAACTTTGAACTAAGACCCTTTTTTGTTTATACTTAGGTGACACAGAGAAAATGGGGAACTTGGTAGCACAAAAATCTCTAAAATTTGGGTCCAAACTCTGTAATACGGAATTACGGAAATTAAATTTTCTCTAGTACTTTACCTGGACGCTTGAAATTTTACAAGGTTATTTTACATATTGTTGGTTACAAGTTATGAACAAACACTGTTTGCTATGTCATTCATAAGAAGCGTACGGCGTATGGACTCTCCATGCGGACATGTGTAATTGATAAAACGATCATTGTTTTTATTTTTTTTCTTCATTTTGCGTAGAGTACAGTGCCGATCTTAACTGTTTTACCAACTTAGACACATGTTATTATCCTTTTGGATAAAATTGGTTTGACTTTGTACAGCAGCTCTTTACTCTACGCAAAATGAAAAAAACACTGATCGTCTATCGATTCCACTAGGCATTGTGGTGATGCTCTATTACACTGCGGGTATACGCAAAATGTGAGAAATGAAAATTGAGGTAGAATTTTCAAAAGGCTAGTGTAAAATGATGGTAATGGTTTTTGATGTCAAATTTGGGGTCAATATTTAGCTGAGATTCCATATTTTTCATATATGTCAATATTGTTGGACTTTGTGAGGTGTTTATATTGTCTAAGCTTATAATTGAACAATAATTACAAGTGAAAAGGGAAAATGTTAACTATAAACAGTGTGTCCTTTGGTCCTATGCAAATGATCTTATAATGAGCAATGTCTTTTCCAGATCTCGCGATCGATATTACAAAATCTTGGTTGCGAGATTTGTTTTATTGACGTGACCTGCCAATAAAGTTGACTTTGAACCCTCATTATTTGAACAAGGAGAAAGCAAATGCAAAGTGGGAACGTGAGTATGAAAAATTTGGAGTTTTTCCTTTTTGCTATTGGTAAAAAATGATGCACTATATCGTATTTTCTATAAAAAATCAACAATTTTGAGCCTTTTTAGATATACGAATTTCAACCCCTACATCAATCTTGTTTTAGAAAATAAAAAGACGTCAGTTTGGTCGATTCCACTAGCAAAACTATTAAAAATCAGATTGATGAAATTTGGAAAATATATTTTGCCTATAAAACTGAAGATAAAACAAGGAGAAATAAATACGCTGATGTGGTGTATGAAAGGTACCCAATATCGGCTCTTCATACTTTCCCGCGATTTGTATTGCAATAACCAGGCACCAAGATTTCGATAACCAGCACCTTTGTCATCTGATACTATCAGCGTGCATGCATGTAGCTCAGACCTTGCAATTTGAATGGCTCGACCCTCGCTGTGCTGAAATATCTTGCATTTCATTTGAAAATTAATGAACCTGACATTTTTTGACTGAGAAGTAATCTTTTGGGTTCTTTTATATACATTATGTCCAAAATTCATGAATTTTATTCCTGACCGTGAATAATTGAAGAAAAATCAACACGCCACGGCAGGAAAAAAAAAAGAAATTAACAAAACGACTCTGACGGGATTCGAACCCACGACCTCCTGCATGAGAAACTCATGTTATCACAGCTACGCTACGGAACTGGCTTATGTTAGCTATAGGCATTTATTAACTATATCTACCATATTCAAAGATGTTGTTTACGCATGCGTACTTATCAATATACGGTCAAATTTCACGACAATTTTAGTGTGATTTGATCGGCAAGAGTAACCATCTAACATGTCTACATCAAATCTTTTTTATCGATATTTATCGTATGATTTTCGGATGAATAAACACATAAAGGTTCATTCTTTGTTTTCAGCAGTACAGTTAAAATATATAATACTGGTAAGTATTAATTTTAGCTGAAATTTTGAGACCACATTTCATCGCTCTTTTTCTAAATAAACACTCCGGTAAATGTCTCGGTATTGGACATACAGTTTAAAAATTCACAATTTTAGAAATTGTATTTTATCTGTGAAATTCAGACTTCTTTCAGAGATTTTATTCAATTTTAAAATCTTGTACACCGCCTTATGAATATTCATACCCACCGCCTAGATAGCGATACTGCAAAAATGTCATGAATATACATTGGAGAGAAGAAGGCGAAATATTGCCACCTGCCGGTAGACTGTATATCGGAATTTTGTACTGTTCGGCAGGTCAGCAGAGCATATTGCAATTCCTGTTCCCGGGGGCACTCAAATAAAATGTTGCAGGCATAGCGTGACCAAGAAAAACGTGAATTGGGGTTGTTTTTTAGGATTCATGGGTGACATCTTTTAGGGTATCGAAAACAGTTATTTTCAAGAAATGGGGTATTTTGCAATCCCTAGTGTAAAAACGGCATCAGTAAAATGCCGTTTAAGGGTGTGAAAAGGGGAAAATGTGTATATTTTGGCTTCAGAAACAATCACTCTTTAGGAGGTGTTTTGATAAACCGTGGTTACGATTTACTTACTGGAAATTACATTTTGCTTTGATTAACCGATACATACCTTGAAGACATATTAACAAAAAATAGTTGTAAAACATTTTAACCCATATTTTACATACCTTTCAATAGAGGTTATATGCAGTATGCAGTATGCAATATGCATATTGAGTTCCAATGCTGTGGTTGTCTTTTCCTATCCATGTAATGAGGCAAGTTCAATAAACCAATCATGTTATCACAAGCTTGGCTTATTTGTGTGCTATTCTTCGTATGTTATCAACAAAAGAAAAATGTTATCTTGAAGAATCTCAAGATTGCTGAATATTTCCATGTCAATTAGGCCTAATCTTAATATCAACTCACGGAAATTGTGGTATGCATATGTACTTACTCTAATTACATGTCGAGTAAGCATAAATTATTTGAAACAACAGTCAACATTCATATTACAGCATGCTTCTTTGAACTATCGCTTGATCACCAACATTTTATACAATCTGTGGAATCGTATAGAGTGCTGATCATAAAGACATAACTTAAAATCCATAACAAATTTTAAAAACTAAACAGAAAAGAAAAAAATGTTCAGATATCGTGTCAGCTCTGTGAATTAAAAATATTCACACATATATATAAATATGGTTATAAAAGAAAACATTTTAACGTTTCTCACTTTTTGGATTATTTCTGGTACTATATTAGTTTTCCTGTTTCAATCAAGTTCATTTTAGCTTACCTATATTTATGTAGCCCTTGCTTATTGCCTAGTTTAATTTTTGTCATTAGCTCACGACAGTTATGTCAATGAAACCTTTTTCTTTTCCTCTGTCGGCCTCCTTTCACTCAAGCTTGAAAAATATCACTGTTATGTAGAGCACTATGAGCTGCCTCCTTATTTCAAGTGTTTTAGCCGAGAGTTATTTCTGCCTTAAGTGTGCCGTCAGAACGTTTTATCAGTCAAGGTGTTTTCATCAACCCGCCTTAAACAATTTAACCTGATAACACATGTTATTATAAATACATTATTTTCAGCATAAAGCTTTACTTGTGGTTTTGATCTTATCTGTTTGCTTCTATCATATTAATTTGTTTTAGGTCTCTTTCATA
>JXSR01S034692.1:15802-30617 GCA_000969725.1 Ophiothrix spiculata
TGTTTCTCTGGCGAATATTTTACTGCCCTGTTCGTGTAAACAACGTGACATCTACGTTCTGAGCGGCGCCATTGAACATCCAAATAGTCCACAGGATATCCCGCCTTTACATTGACGGCACCGGGAATGGAAAAATGTATCAGTCCCCGATCACCATCCACCTTACGCACGAAACTAACGCATTACATTGACTGTATACGGCTATAGTGATACACGAACAGTAAGCCTTTACGTCTCGCATTTTAGTGAGTATTACGCATGCATTTAGTGTATATTAAATGAGACACACAACACACAGTGAGGACTTATAACTTAGGCTATTTTTTATTTTTAACCAGAGGGTGCGGAATGCGGAAGATTTTGCTAAGCCTACGGAATGACGGAAGATTGCCGTCAAATACGGAAGTCTTCCGCACGATCCGGAAGAGTTGGCAGCTCTGTAGTAGGCTTGTCTAAAAATTGTTTGCAAAATTTTATTTTTGGATCAAATGCAATTTCAGTCTGCGCTTGTAAGTTAAACAAGTTTTGCGTACCATATACAAAAAGTACAGTTGAAATAATAAACGAGCATCTTTTTATTCGTTTAAACAAATGCGCAATTAAAACTTTAAAGTCCAAGTTCTACCTAGTAGTTATACAAATAGTCAAGAGACATGCTTTAGCGCATTCTGTTTGTCGACAATATGTCACTGAAAATGATTTCAGTCCAAGTCTAGAATTGCCGGTATTTCGGAAGCTGACAATAGATCACAATGGATTGGGTCAATTATCCTCAGTCTAGGATTAATAGGCCCGATTAATATCATCAGGTCAATTCAGGTCTAGAGAAAAACATTAATTGCATTATGGGTCAAGACAGGAAAATAAAAATTCCAAGAGAAAAAAAATCCCCTGCAGGACTTTTAATATCAATCCAAACTGACTCAAATATATACATGTATAACAAATTGTACGTTTTGTGCCGATATTTCAGATGATTCTACTGATCAATCAAACACAGTGCAGCACTTCCAACACACTCTCATCATAAAGCAAAATCATATATATATATATATTAACGTTTTCAGGTGAAACACTACGACATGTGCAAATACTATTTAGCAAATTCTGCTAAATTGAATCAAACCCGAATGTTGAGAACAGCCATCAATATTCAATTAACAAGTTCCTGATCAAATACCAAATGGAATAGTATTGCGTTAACAGCCTTTGTATCTAGAGATTGTATGTTTGCTTAGATATATGTGACCTACCCATTTGAAAACAACAAGTTATCGGGAAGCTACTATGAGAAGAGGGGTGATGCCTATCATGCATCGCTGTACGGAAGGAATTTATGGAGTAGTCCAAGGTGAAATTACCATAAATTCAATTTGTAATCTTGCATTTGAGAGATATTTCATAAAGTCTGGCTCACACTGTGATGGATTCGCAAAAAAAGGGGGGGGTTAGGGGGTGGTGACAAATGCCAGTCATGGACGAAAAGCAACGACAGGAGATTCACCTATGGCAGCCTGTGATAGCTAGCGATTTAGGGGCGGCTTCAAAACTCAACCGGCGGTTGTCTGCCGGTTCTGGGCGGTTCAACCGGAATAAACAATAGTCAACCGCCCAGAACCGCCCGGAACCGGCAGACAACCGCCGGTTGAGTTTTGAAGCCGCCCCTTAGTTAACGTCAAGCGACGGTAACAAACAATTACTGGCTGGAAAATTTGGAATCTGCAGCTTTACGTCACTTGCCGTTACCTCCTATTCATCATAGTGTGAGTCCTCCTTTACTATTCAAATAATTTCCTCTACAATTCCATAGGAAGCAATGCATGATGGGATGCACACGCTATCTCCTCTTGAAGCTGTATGTATCTCATTTCATTACTATGATCAATTCTGGCCAATATGTGTAAGGATTTACTAACAGACCAATGCTAAAAATAGATGAAAGATCAAATAATTCCTGTTACAAAACCTTTGGTTTCTAACAATTTGGAGAATCATTAAATCCTTTGACAAATGTTAATATTAACGAATATCACTATTATAGTAAAATGAGACACATGTCGCACCTGACAACTGGTTATTTTCAATGAGTCACACATCAAATTATTTGACTACCAAACCCTTTTTCAAGTGATAACTTGTTACATTTGGAGTACATGATTGGTTTCAGTTAAATCAGTTTGATGTTTGTCAGAAATGTTTTATTTCAATTTTTAACAATGTAAGAAGTCACTTTACCTTTCTCTTGAACACCCTTTGACCATGTTTTATTTAGGCCTATCAACAGTGTCACCGCATCTGGACATTCTATCAATTTCATTAAAGAAGCCACTATTCCCATGGTAGCTTCTCAATATTCCTAATCCTTGCATTAAAAAACAATAGAGTTAGGCCGTAGCAGGAAATTACGACCTATTGATAGTCCTACTCTGTTCCCTATGCATGGTCTTATAAATGTAAAACGCAGGATACCGTTGGTAAAAATGGATGATTGATTCAAGACAAGATGGTTCGCGAACCAGTAGTCTCGCCTGCGTATCGACCGCCTACTTAATCATTCAGTTGTGGGGTGGATCCCAAGGGAAAGGTCATACAACTGGGTCACCATTGGCACTTTTGATCGCTGGTCCAAGACGTACAATTTGAGACCATAACCCTAAAGCTCCCAAAGGTTACAAAAAGCTACAAGAGCAAATCACCAAAATCGCTTAAGTCCGAATACGTCATAGACCGGGGTCCCATATGGGCACGAAATCGCTGCCTAGGCAGCGCCCCTCGGGTGGCTTGGTATAGGTGGACACGGGATTGGGATGCGAGAGGTCCCTGGTTCGAGCCCGGGTGGAAACCACCAATTTTTGACACCCTTATTTCCGAGGAGATAGGCTGAGAATGAAAAATGGTAAGTAGGAGGTTAGGGTTAACATTTGAAATCGGACAAAGTTGAAAATTTGACCTTTCTTTTGACCGTTGACCCCCAGGGAAAGGTCGGACGACAGGGAGGGTCACCATTGACACTTTTGATAGCTGGTCCAACAACAATTTGAAATCCTAACCTTTGAAATCGGACTTAGTTGAAAATTTGACCTTTCTTTTGACCTTTGACCCCCAGGGAAACGTCGGACAACGGGGTCTGACCATTGACACTTTTGATCGCTGGTTCAAGACGAACAATTTGAGACCTTAACCTTTGAAATCGGACAAAGTTGAAAATTTGACCTTTCTTTTGACCTTTGACCTTTCTTTTGACCTTTGACCCACAGGGTCAAGACGAACAATTTGAGACCTTAACCTTTGAAATCG
Source organism: Ophiothrix spiculata (assembly GCA_000969725.1). NCBI lineage: Eukaryota > Metazoa > Echinodermata > Ophiuroidea > Amphilepidida > Ophiotrichidae > Ophiothrix > Ophiothrix spiculata. The sequence goes on from JXSR01S034692.1 coordinate 19,100, forward strand.
GACAAAGTTGAAAATTTGACCTTTCTCCCCCAGGGAAAGGTCGGGCGACGGGGTCGCCATTGACACTTTTGATCGCTGGTCCAAGACGAACAAATTTTCAGGCGAGACAAAAAACAGACGGGAGGGGGGGATAAGGTCAAGCAAGGTCATTGTTACATACAATTCAAATTAAGATCATGAACCCTTTGAAAATGGCACTTAAAATTGGGTAAACCCTGGAAACCCTTGAAAGGAAAGAAATTAAGTTGCTTCAGATTAAACCTGTGCAATAAAAATAATTATAAAACATGTTTAAAATCAATGTGCAATGTCAGCTTTACCCCCCCCCCCCCCCTTAAAAAAAAAGAAGGTTTATTGAAACTTTCAATGCCAAGAAAATGTCACACTAAAATATCTGTAATTACCCTAGAAACCCTTGAAAAGGAAGAAATTTAGTTGCTTCAGATTAAACCTAGGTGCAATAAAATTATTTATAAAACGTGTTTTAAGTCAATGTGCAATGTCAGATTTACCCCCCCCCCCCCTAAAAAAAGTCTTATTGAAAGTTTCTCAATGCCAATAAAATGTCACCATAAAATATCTGCAATTGTTACGTCCCAGTCAAGAAAAGGTATTGTTCCATTTCTCCCTTTTAACTGCGAACAAGACCTTCTAAACTCACTACCTTTATAGCTCTGATGTTATGCACGTTAAGTGGGCATTTGAAAATAGTTGACTCGCAATTTGCAATTCATAGAATCATCTGCAATTCATAACCGTAATGTAATATGTTACATGGAGACATGCCGACATACTATCAGTAACTAGACTTACTATGTACAATAACCAAGCACACGTTATGTTGATAACTTAATAAGCACACAGCTCGCTTGACTTGAGCTGTTCCGTACTTGTCATAACAAATTGATTTGTCCAAATTCTAGCTATCTTATATAACACATGTAATTGAGGACAATGTGCAAGGCTTTCGGGGAGAGGGGGAGAGGGGGGTTAGATTCTTCATAACGAATTGATTTGTCAAAATTCTAGCTATCTTATATAACATAACACATGTAATTGAGGACAATGTGCAAGGCTTTAGGGGGGGAATGAGGGGGGGGACTCTCCATAACAAATTGACAATTTGGAATACTTTTGAATCAACATCAGTTTTCTAGCATCTTGATCAATTGACAGCAAAATACACTTTTGAGAAAAGAACAATTATTTTTCATAAACATAGATGGGTTTATATGTCAACCTATAGTTCTAGCCCTTTTAAAGGCACATATAATGCCTACTCAGAGTTGCGAAAAGCTCCAAATACAAGCTGTAAAAATTGAGAACCACATGCTACTAGATGGGTATTGAAATGGATGCTTTACAGAATCCCAAGGGTGGATTTCAGGGGGAGAGACTAGCTATATAGCCAGCATGCATTCCATCATATTTTTACAGTGTGGCACCCACTTTGAAATGGGCGCCAAGTTGCAACATTTTAAAAACAATTTTGCTCTTTGAAAATAAATATGTTCAGAAATATTTGCAAAACAGGGACTTTCAGGTAGAAATATTCAAAATATCTTATAAAGAGAGGGGGATGGACCCCAGGGGGCACTCCCATATATTGGCACGCGTCATGCTCCTGTGGAATGACCCCTTTTTTTTGCTCCGCTCTCACCCAATGACCCCCTTTTTCACTGAGCTGTCACCCAATGACCCCCTTTTATTTGAAAGTCAACCTTTTTTATGGTGACTCTCATCCATTGCCCTGATTTTTCGAGAACCTACACCGAATGACCCCCTTTTTTCGCTAAATTTGTCAATTTTTTCGAAAATTTTACGAAAATTTTTACGAAAATTAGCCTCATTTTATTCAAAAACTTACACCGAATGACCCTGTTTTTCGCTCTTGCCAACAAATCGCTCGAAATTACCCAGTTTTTTTACCCTCTACACCGAATGACCCCTATTTTCAATGTATTTCTCACCTATTGCCCCTACATTTCGAAAGTCGGTAGGAGCAGGTACGTCACTTTCATATTTGAGTGCCCCCCCCCCCCCGGGGGATGGACCCTGTAAAATTTAGCAGAACTGTGCCTGAATTTTCTGATTTTGAACGAAAACTAAATAAATGCACAAAATATAGTTCAGTATAATTATATTGTGCTGAACTAACTAAATACAGTGGACTGTTTACAAGCTGGAAATATGTAATTCTAACCCAGTTGAGATTTAAAGAACTCGCCGTAGATTAATCTGGAGGTCATTTCGGAGCTTGATTGGAACAGTAGTTGAGATTACTATCCTAGCAGCTAAATGCTGGATAGTAATTTGTTCTCGCAGTCTCTGACCGATATTTTAACTCAATCCATATCTACATCAGGACATGCCATTTACAGTATACACTTACACAATCACTCAACAGCAAATCTGCAGATTTTTCAATTTGCTCTTTTTATGAACCAAGCAATCTAGATATTTAGTGTTGACAGCTATTATATACATAACCCTTCATGTTAGCAGTTTTTCACTTTATGGAATATTTCACACTTACGAAAGTACTGTTTTGTGTGTAAATAGAAAAAGTATACTTTAGGTCCAGGTTCCATCAAAACATGACCCAAACAATGACCCAACCCTAACTCGCTAAACCATGACCCGACCCTAACTCACTAAACCATGATCCGACACTAACGCACTAACCATTACCCGACCGTAACTTACCATGACCTGACCGTAACCCTAAAATTTTGGATGGAAACCAAAGTATTCTTCGTCTGTTTAAACATACTCAGGCAACAGAAGATTGCTTTGCCAGAGAATCGCAACTATATACCATCCTAACACAATTGCTTGCGTACGGATAACTTGGCGGTAAATATTAGATGCGTATTGCGTTGTAGTCCAGTAACTGTAATGCGTGACCAAAACACAAGAGATGGGTCACTACATACTCATGTGACACCATTTTGAGTGAAGTGCAATCACTTTGCCTAATTTTTAGAGTGCAAACATCCTGTTTCCTCTGTTTCCTAAGATCTGCACTTTCTTTAATCTATGGTTTTATACATTCTGCAAGAACAAGCAACAATTTATATTCTTATCTGATATATGATGCATTTGGTAAATATGCACCATAAGATCAACATATTAAGCAACATAAAATTCCCTAGACTCTGTATAGCCTTTTATTCGTACAAATCAAGGAGTTGAAAAATGTTAATATCAGAAATTCAAAGACCTACCATATCAGTGAACAAAACCAGGGCAGCTAGCGTTCTTGATATCTCAACCGTTCTATCGTTTTTTATCTCCTTGCTCAAAGACAACGCCATATCATTCTCAGCTCATCATAACAAGCGTTTTAAATCAAAATACCAGAGGAAATTTTCCCATCCTAAAGCTAGTAATCAGACTCCTGAACCATTGAGTAATAATACCTCTTTCTTTCCATTATATTTCGTGAAATCTCTACCTTTCATTTTATGAATTTCTGATCTGTGCTAAGCTTTTGTGTTTAAATGATAGCATAGAATTTGAGGATAGTACAGGTAAACCTTCAAATTGAAAATTCTGCAGGGAGTAAGGAGAAATACCTGAATGGGTATTTCTAGCATTATCTATTTTGACTAAAACCATAAATAAGAATATTTTCGCAAACAGATTTTTTCATGAAATGGAGATGTGTACAACTAGCATTTGAATCTTTAATACATTTATTTAGTTACTGGGGGGTTATATTTGCAGTTTGGGGATGATTCAAAATCACGATTTCATAGGTCAAACCACTAGATCAACGCTACTGCATGCTGAGTTCAGTCAAGATACAGGGTGCCAAGTTCTAGCCCTACAGCAATCTACTACTCTTGTCATTGAACCATGACCACTAGATGAACTTTGCATGGGGAGTACAGAACAGCAAATTTGATCATTTGGGAATCACACCTTCATATTGTACTGAATTTTAATCACATTATTATCCTAGAAGTTATATCTGATGAATATAGTTGGATATTTGATTTGGCAAGACAAATTCAACATTTCTCCTGTATGTGCAACATTACTGAAGCCATTCAGTTGATGTAACCAACTTGAAATTGTCGCTCAGTTTGTGCAAATTTTAAAATCAATTTCAGTTAGAACCATGATTCATCTACTCAGTATTGCAAGCAAACAGAATTTGATATAAAATTTGCGCCTTTTGTGCACCAATGGGTTGAATCAAGTGGATGCTTCAGTAAGCTTAAAAATGAGTTGCAATTTTTGCCAATTATGACACAAAATTTGCAGGAATTCATGCCTGCAGACACAGGAAGATTCTCGTGCCTGGATTATTTGGCCCTTTGGTGAGTTTCAGGAGCGAAGGACAAAAGAGACCAGGACCATCAATCTCTTCCATTACATTGAAGCGATATCTCACACCAACCTTAAACTGCACAAGATTTTTCAGAATACCAACACATTTATTGGAGGAGACCATTGCAGCACAACATTGAAGCAATCTCTCACACCAACCTAAAACTACACGAGTTATCATGGGATATCAACACAATTATTGCCTTACTTTGCGTATGTGGAAGAGACCACCACAGTACAACATTGAAAATCTCTCACACAAACCTACAACTACACGAGTTATCATGGGATACCAAAACATTTATTGCCTTACCTTGTGTATATAGAAGAGACCATCGGAGCACATCATTTAAGCAATCTCTCACACCAACCTACAACTACATGAGTTATCATGGGATACCAACACATGTAATGCCTTACCTTGCATATGTGGAAGAGACCATCACAGCACAACATTGAAGCAATCTCTCACACCAACCTACAACTACTTAAGATTTTTTAGGATACCAACACATTTATTGTCTTACCTTGCGTATGTGGAAGAGACCATCGGAGCACAACTCTGTGAACTGCGGGAGAAACAGTCTCCATGTGATTTCCTTCCCCACTAGCGGCGCAACTTTACTCATCAACTGTGCAAGGGAAACAAAGTTGAGGTAAAATGATTTAAATCAAAGTTTGATTGGCAAAACTGGAATGTTTTATTATACAATCGACAATAAAAATGCAATGAAAGTTTCGATTTCTTGGCTCATATTTGGTGTTGTTTCAATGGGGCAATCTACACACGCATCTCCGGGATTCGAATGCAGCCACCGAGTATCCGACAAGTTGTGATAAGATCGGGACACCGGGAATTACGCAGCACCATTACTAATCAGCAATCCACCGTACCACGACATCGCGCGTGCCTGGAAAGCGTTGTGTACTCGCGTAAAATGCACATGCAATCGTGTTACGCCAAGCTCTAAATTTTTGTGTCCGAGAATTATTTGAAACAACAATAGACTACAGTGGATGTATCATTATCTTTTTCAGCTCTTTTAAAAATCATCTTTAAAAACATGATTTTATAAGAACTGATCAAAAAATTCATAAAAGAAAAAGGTAAAACAAATATTTTGGTAGGACAACATTGGGACATGAAACATATCTTATCATAATTGGCCTTAAAGAATAACATTTGTACAGGGGTTAAAAGATGATTTCATAATTGATCAAAAATTTCATAAAATAAAAAGGTAAAACAAATATTTTTCAAATAAGGAAAAGGTTGGTACATGAAACATATCTTATTATAATTGGCCTGAAAGAATAACATTTGTAGAGGTTAACTTGCTATGATGTAATTAAATACACATGGTATATTTTATACATGTAGACTTGACTGCTGCGGAAATTCCCTTGTATTGAAATATGTATTATGCATGTGATATGAATAAGTTAATTAATCTGTCTCCACATGCTAGATTGGTTTGCTTAGATCGCCGTAAACTCAATGCAATATTTACAGCTTACACACACCGTTTGAGTTAAAGGTTGACACAAATTCGACATATTGGACATGAGGCTGGACATCTTTTTTAAAGCAAAATACAAAAAAGGTAAAAAAGGGGACTTGATACTTGTACCTCTCTTGTTATCACACAAGGGAACAAGTTATGGTACCACCAGATTTTTTCGAAAACACGCTTGGTATCTACGGTCTCAAAGAGTAGTCGGCGAAGTTGTCATGCAAAGACAAAACCTTCACGAGTGTTAACGTCGAGGTGTATTGCTATGAACTCTTAAGGTGGTTAAAATCCATGTGGGTTTTGTTTGCTGTGGCGGGCTAGCTCGGCGGACCAATCTTTCCTAATATGACCATAGCATTAGCACATGAATCTTGACTTGATACAAAGACGGCAGTGTGCGTTTATGATTTCACACGTTGGGGTGAGACTGCGTTTCCAACCATGTCTTGTTCTAGATTTCCAAAATAAGGCCGAACCATAGTCGGCCTCCAAACAAAATTTTCCCTACCAAACATTTGGTCGTGATGTCAGTAACAAACATTTGGTCCAATATGGCCATTCATTAACATGTGTAGTCTAGCTCGAAATTTTATTTGGTCTCAACTCAGTGTTGAAGTTATTTTGTTTAGAGTCACTCATCATTTTGACGTCACGACCAAATGTTTGGTAGGAAAAATGTTGTTTGGAGGCCGACTATGGTTTCGGCCTTAAGCAATGATTAGGTACAATAACTTGCCCTCCATGAGCTAAAAATTATATGAAGACTATTCCAAGATTCAAATGCAAGACAATTTATAATATATTGTCTTTGAAGGCTTCTCTATGAGTTCTAATTAGTCCATCTATGTCAATGATAGATGCCATCACCTAATTAAACTGACAACTTCATAAAAACCCAGTGTTAGTTTTTATAGATACGGTAATGAAGACTTGTACTCAATACAACAAAGATCAAAGTATGGATATGGCTTCCTACTACTAAGCATCACATAATACAAGGTTTTTATACAACAATTTTGTCTACACTTACAGTGGTAGATTAAGATAGAAGATACCAAACTTGATGCCATTTTATTTCACCATGGGAATTGAATTGGAATTGTTTGGGCTTTTGCCAATTATGCATTAAATTATGTCATAATGTGTAAATATTGAATGAAGACACACAAAACATGCTATTGAGTTAACTTTGTGCATTATTTGTGTAAAGTGTTTTTGTTGAGGTATAATCTCAGCATCCTGAAATTCAACTAAATCGGGCACTTACGTGACCAGAATACCCTCATTGCTGGTGACCATCACACTAGGTGTAGGCTGGTATCTCCACTCTAAATCTATGATTTTACAATGAAATATAAAACTTTGTGATTTAAAAAGTAACGGTGTTTACATGCATACTGAGTACATTCTCTTTACATTCATCTATGTTTTCTATACTATAATGCACTTGTCAATTGCAATACCAGCCCCTGGGTACCCGAGGCGTGCGGAGAGGTCGGCGAGGCGTAGCGGGGACTTAGGTTGCAAATTGTGGTCCCGCTGGGATTTTTGGCTAGCCGTAAAAATGTCAGGGAGTCGATGAGTTGATGAAAAAATCAATCCGGAAATGTGTTGGGATTTTTGGCGGGGACTCACATCACTTATAAATAGCCATGCTTGTATGCGGGGAAAGGCTATCGGGCATGGAACATGTGCAGACCAGGGCAGGACGTCATCCTAATTCCCCGGGCCAAGAACTCGTCATGAATTCAACATATAATGTTGACCCGTGGTGCAGGGAATTCGGCGGGAGCTAGTGGGGAAGTCGCCAGGTTTTTAAAATCGTATTGATGCTGACTTCCCGCCATGCCCCGAGTACCGGGGCTGGGATTACAATTGACAAATGCATAAAGCCTTCAAATTACAATGCTTTACATGGGCAATCCTCCAGAATCAACAAAGTCATAAATAATATAATGAAGCCAGTATTGAGATTATTGAGATAAGATACAGATAAATGGCCATACTTAGGAAGCCTGGTCAGTGACTGCCATACAAAGATCACAAGATAACCAAATTAACTATTTGACCAGATGTTCATATATCAACACAAATTAAATTTATATTTGCCAGCAATACATGTGGATCATAAACGGGAGGTAAAGCAAAATTTAACTTCCCAGCAGAATAAAACGGACAATTCATAACAAGAAATGGTACAAATAACATACGCTATATCGGAATATTGAAAAGGAACATCTCAAAATTAAAATTTCCACTTTGTAAATAATACTCTATACTTTTTAAATACATCATGTACATTTTTCTCAAGCGACCAACTGACCAGTTGTAATTTCCTTCAATCAAGTAAAAGCATTTTGTAATTTACAAATCCCATATACATTTTTGGCCATTTTAGCCATGCACAAGAAGAGTACTTTAACCTGCTTAGCTGAAGTAACTAAATAAGAATATAACACTATCAATATTACATGATGCAAGGCAATACTTGAGAGAGATGATACTCTACCTGAGGTAAAGGGTACTCAACTCGGATTTGGATGGGTTATGTGGATTTCGCTCAGAACTCTAAACATTTTTTGTTGCTATTGTTTTGTTTGTTTTATGGGGGAGGGTATCATTCAAAATTTGAAGTACTACTAGTATTGCATTTGTATTTGCCTCTAAGAGATGGATATGTACTCACTATAGCTCAATTTAAATGTCTTTTCAACCAACCTAACAATGTACATTTGGTAAACCCACGGTGTTAATTGTTAAAGACATTTCTTGTTTTTTAGTTTGGAATATTCTATAAATGGATGTGGATTTTCTAAAAAAGGCACTTTCAAAAAAAAAGGTGAAACGAGGACTGATGTGTAAAACTAGAGACATGCAGAGTAGCATCCCCATATATGATGTGAGTACCCGTTCCCACTGGGTATTCTACATGAAGCAGCTATAGAGCTATTTTTAATCCAAGTAGTTTTTCTAAGAAGATAATAAATATTCAAAATGAGAAATATGTACAGGTACCATTGTTCCTGGGTCGTAAGCAATACAGACATGTTTTGCAGAAGGCCATATTTCAACTGAGAAGATTTCTTTGAAAATGAGCAACGATGTTTCTTTACCATATCCCACGCATATTCTGCAAAAAGCAATAATGTTTCTCTTCCTTTTAAAATGTCGTAAAATTATTTAAGAGACTGTAATTGCATAAAAAATACCACTATCTTTACAGTAACTTTATCTTAAATAATTTGGTTAATTGTTTGATATTAAATAAGGCCTTGAAAAAATTTGCTGACTTGCACTCTGCGACCACCCCAAAAGATTTGCAAAATTTAGGGTTGCTTTTTATTTTTTATTTGGTGAACTTTTGCTTATCTCAACAGTGAATTTTGTAAAAATTGCATGATATTTGGGTTGAGTTTACAACAATATTTACAAAATGCTAAATTTTTGTATGAAACAAACATAAAATCTTGAATAGATAAAGCATGCAACATTTAAATATAAACCATTTTACAAGTAAAAAAATCATTAAAAAAAAAATGATCCGACAACAACTTTTATTGGGGCCTAACTTAGCCTTCAGGAACTGTAGAAAAACCACCCTACCACATAAAAAACACCTAGTAAGCTGATCACCATAACATTTTTATAAAGCTTAAAACCAAAGTCACATTTTTGGTTAAAACTCAGTGGAGTTTTTCAACCTCATCCCTTGCAACCATTTTGAGGAATGCAGCACCCTGCTATGCCCCATAGATGACTCCCTGATGGCAATGACCTTTGAACTGACCCCTAGCAACTCAAAACAGGTGGCAGCAAATTCAATGCAGCAATTACTAGCCAAAAAAATAATTACTAAACACCAAAATATGCAATTTTCTGATTGACTTTGACATTGTAAAAAGTGCAATTGGGGACTCCATACTGGCACTGTATAATGGAGACTCTATAGTTCCAATTTATACCACACTGATTTTACAAATACAGCCTAATTTTGAATATGCACACATTATTAAACGAATACAACTCAGTCTTGAAAGTTCATACAGAAACAAATATGCTTGATGAAATATGAATATTATATAGCATTTTAGATGGATTTTACTAAAAACGTGTGCCCCATGCTCAATTAAACAGCCTTATACTATTTTACCATTATGAAATCCATAAAGCATCTAGCTTCCCCTCTCTGACTTCACTTGCACAATTTAATTCTGAAGTTTTAAAGGTAACATTCCTGTATTTGACTCTGAGATGTGCATTCATTTTATTACAGATGCCCTATTAAAATATGTAAAAGAGCTATAGGGGCCTACTGGTAAGCTTACACTTGCGTGCGCAACAAATGTCATTGTTTTACAACTTCTTAAAATATTTTGACATGAAAATAGTGAAGAAAATTAGTACTTCACGAAGGCCCTATAAGTTACATCATCATATTTTACAATATTACATTTTAGCAGATTTCTCTAGTTTATCCCGAATTATAACTAATATAATACCATAATTTTTTCTAAATATATCATTTTGAGAGATATTTTGAAAATGGCTTTTATTTATTGACATCTTTAAATAGGGTTAGCCTTATCAGTGTTCAATAAGGGCCCTCTAGTCATACCAAATCATTCTCAAGATATGACATTTGGAAATTTTGTAAATAGGTCATTTCATTGCAAACAATCCAGTAAAGAAAGTTTCTTTTTAAAAATATCAAAATATAACACCAGAAAAATTATCCACTCAATTCCAAATAAGTTCCATTAACACATTTGGCTCTGTCACTTATAACCTTATTCCAAAATATAAAAGTTTTTCCTTAAAATTCCAAAACATATGTTTTGACTTTTAACATGATACAATTGCTTGTCAAAATATAAAATCAAATCTATTGGCATCAAAGTGTATTCTACAACTAGACAAAAAAAAAAGCATTTTTCAAAAAGCATTTTTTAAACCTTATGACAAATATATGACTGGAACTTCCTGAAAAACGAATGTATTATTTATGAATTAAATGCTATTGGGGCCACCTATCAGGGAACTGCCTGTCACTGAGTATTTTGTTCCCAACTAAATAAGAATATAACACTATCAATATTACATGATGCAAGGCAATACTTGAGAGAGATGATACTCTACCTGAGGTAAAGGGTACTCAACTCGGATTTGGATGGGTTATGTGGATTTCGCTCAGAACTCTAAACATTTTTTGTTGCTATTGTTTTGTTTGTTTTATGGGGGAGGGTATCATTCAAAATTTGAAGTACTACTAGTATTGCATTTGTATTTGCCTCTAAGAGATGGATATGTACTCACTATAGCTCAATTTAAATGTCTTTTCAACCAACCTAACAATGTACATTTGGTAAACCCACGGTGTTAATTGTTAAAGACATTTCTTGTTTTTTAGTTTGGAATATTCTATAAATGGATGTGGATTTTCTAAAAAAGGCACTTTCAAAAAAAAAGGTGAAACGAGGACTGATGTGTAAAACTAGAGACATGCAGAGTAGCATCCCCATATATGATGTGAGTACCCGTTCCCACTGGGTATTCTACATGAAGCAGCTATAGAGCTATTTTTAATCCAAGTAGTTTTTCTAAGAAGATAATAAATATTCAAAATGAGAAATATGTACAGGTACCATTGTTCCTGGGTCGTAAGCAAT
>JXSR01S034692.1:51749-66018 GCA_000969725.1 Ophiothrix spiculata
CATTTCTGCAAATAAATTGGTAAAATAAGTAAGGGTTGTTTTTGTGTCCTTTCCTTTTCTCTGTCGCTCATTATCTAGACGCTCAGTGAGCAACTATTCCTGTACATTTCGCATAAACTTGTTGTCTATGTTGTAGGTATAGGGATTTTACACATAGCTAGGTTTGAGAAGTTGCTCAGCTGTAAATTGCAACGCATCGTGCAAAGGGCAAATAGTTTGAGTAAGTTCCCAAAGGCCTCAAAATTTTTAAATACGTCTTGTTGAACAATTGTCAAAGCAGACTGAAATCGCTAACACCATATACTGGAGTAGTGATAATAGGTTTACGATTCCAAGCACCTTATAGACCAATCCGTTTTCATATATTCCTACACCCGTATCTCCACCATTATGGGGGCCACCTGTATGATACGACTAAAGAATTTACAAACGGGAATCGTTACTTGCCACCATTTTGATTTCTCCGCTGTGTAAATCCTATGGGACAGCAGTCATTTTGGATTGTCGCTCATGGAGGGCGAGTTATTGTACCTCTGACCTTTTAAGGCTCAGCGTGCCTCACTTCCAAGTCTTCGCAATGGATTTAGCAGGAAAATTGGCGTACTTTGATCACAGCAAGTCGCAATACACTCTACTTGAAACACAGACACACGCGTGAAACAAAATGCACACGCTGTGTATACGTCAAGAGAAGATATCGTGCCAAACTCCGAAAATAGACGGAGGTACATTAACTCTCCTCCATGAGCGACACAAGATGGTGGCGTATCATGATTCCCCTACAAGAATTCCTTGGATCCTACTCAAACTGGTGCACAATTGCACAAATTCAAAATCAAGTTCTGTTGTGTATGCAATATATCTCAATTATATCAGGGTTCAAATTGAATTGGTTTGAAATGTGCACCAATTGTGTTATCCATAATGGTACAAAATGGTGGCATTGTTCCGAATCTCTAATTTAAACCTGTGGTCAGTCCGTGAACATTCAAAATGATGCCACTATTCCTACGACGATCTAAAAATCCAAAGCATGGACATACAAATGTAACCAACAGCCTGCATTTTGTGAATGATCCATGCTGTAAATTAATTTTAGCACATAATTCAGCACATATGATGTCCTAAAAATATGTCAAAATAGATTACAAACTGTGCAGTTATGTATTTAAACTCCATTTTTGAATGTGCAGAAGAAAGTATAGAGTATGTTTAGCACGTCATATTTTCAAATGTGAAGAATCAAATTCTGGGTTGTCGCACACCGACCGTATCGTATCCAGGAGGCTCCTTGCCACCATTTGCCTACAATAGAATCAAACATGAAAACGGTGATTAAATATTGATATTGAAATTGTTTTTAGACACTAAAAATAAAGCTGAATTCATACTCGAAACGCAATGCGTTGCGTTTCCGATAATTTCCACCGCAAACGGCACCGCAAATGGATTCACACTCGAAACGCAAACGGACTGCGGCAGCCGATGACATGAAAACGCAATGGAAAGTTGAGCTTTCCTCAACTCGATTTGCGTTGCCGCAAGTGGTGTTGCGTTTTGGTATCGATTGATCGGAACTCGGCAAATCTGTTACTGCACATGCTCGGTGCGTCGTGCGTTTGCGTCGAGTCTGAATTCAGCTTAACATTGCCATGTTGAAATAGTATTTGTAGAGTGTCACAGAATGGTCTAATACCAGTGTAAGACTTTCATGCATACTCCGGCAACAGATCATTTGGTAATTTGACTGAGAATGCGGTTATCGAGCCAGTCAAGCGCTGTTCCTTGCTTCCGCACAATATGGCAGAAATATGTAAGATACATATTGTGTTGTAGTCAAGAAATAGTAGCGCTACTGAACGCAGAGTTTGGTCACATTGGACTTGTGCATCGTCAGTCTACGTGTGACGCCATGGTGGTGCAATCCTGAACTTAGCGGAATTTTTAGAGTAGAAATAGACCCTTTTCCTACTTTCTTTAATCACAGATTTTTAAAGACAAATCTATGCTTTAATCTATGCTCAAAACCTTGTAAAACAGAGCAGGTTGTGAGTTCAAGCCTTGCATGCACAAAGTTGTGAACCCTAGCAAATCACATTACCATGACAACTGAGTGCACTGGGGAGCTGTTTTAGGGGGATATATAGGGGGGATATAATATCCCAGGCATTGATAGGTCTGTCCAATGGTCATTGACTGCAAGTGGCCTAACGGAAAAGTGAAATGATTCTGGCCATTTTTTAAGATTCAACAACGTTATTTTCTACATTTACAACAAGTCCACATGGAACTGTGAAATCACCTAAGTTATGCAATTTAACCATGCACATATTTTCAAAGTAAGTTATACAGCCATCATTTGCTTACAACCACTATTCGTTTGTAACATAAAATTCTGCCATTATTCTTAATACAAAAAGATAATTACTGTCATAAGAATTCCTTGATTTGCATAAAGCCCTAGCAATTGTCTCTAGGTCAGGGTGTCTCTCACAATAATAGCTAAGACATGTTTGCAACAGACACAGTAAGTAGCATTTCAACATATTTGAGATTCGTTCTCATTCCTAGATTCACATTTGTATGTACAAGAACACATTGAGTCGGGCAACATCAATAAAATACTTAGCTGTTGACAACTACTCTGTCGGGCAGCCCTACATGTAGACTAAGATTCATTAGTCTTACATCAGGTTTAAAGGTGAAAACTATCGGGCTGAACATTCAAGAAGAATCATGTGTGATCAGCTAGGGATTTCATGGATGCTGTCGACGATGCAATGTGGCAAAGAAAAGGAAATTTCAAGAGATGAAGATCAAGGCACCACAGCCATGATGATTTAACCCTAAAAGAGCCGGGGGGGGGGGGTGCGGAATCCCCCTCCGAATTTTTTTTATACCGCCGTCGGTTGTTATTTTTTTGCGCTGAAACTTCTTGACTTTTTTCCTTGAAGCCTTGCGCTCATTTTAAGACCATTTTTGTGAAAATCGGACCTAGGGTTGGGACATGGTGTTGAGTAATGGCATGTTGGGTCAAACAAAAAACTGACCAAATTACATACAAATCGTGTTTTTTGTTTCCAGGATACACTTCCACTATGTTTTATTGTATTTATTTGATTTATTTGGAGTAAGAACATGCGTAAGTATACTTTGACGCACATTATTGATCAAATTTGCAACTTTTGCTCGAAAAAATAGCGAAAAACCATGATTTTGGCGATTTTTGACACGGCGTCACTTATGACGTCATACAAGGTCCGATTTCAATTTTTTAGCTATCCACCAGTACCCTACAGTTGATGTTTCGTCAATCGGTTTCCGAGATCGGAATCCCCCCCCCCCAGCTGTGAGGTGGGTCAGTGGTCAGCGAATCAGTGGTAGTTGGCTATATGGATGTCCCTCGATTGGGAAATGGTAGGTCCCCGTTTGAATCCTGGTGAAAACATGTGTTTTTCACCATTCCCTTTTCAAGGAGATAGGCTCGAAACAGTTAATCCGTTAGGGTTAATGGTCCCCTTATTTTAGGTGGGCAATTATTTCTAAAATGTTACATTTGGCCTAAAATAAAATATTTGTTGTTTCCAGTAAGCATGTCTGGTGCATGTAATATCATTATTCAATGAACAATATGGGAGGTTTAAAAAAAGGAAAATTAACCTACTTTTTTCCACTCAAGGCAGTACAACAAACATTTTTGGCCACATACTTTGTTATATTAGGGTATAATAAATGCTATACCAATGCAATGTACAAACGAGTAGTGATCGTTGTACACGACAAAGTGTCAATATTGATCTAGTCTCAAATATCCCACTTTCAATTACGATCAAATCTTCCATACTTCAAATGACACAATAGTCCAATTTCAATATTTCAGTCTTTGCATTTGAGCATATGTCCACACCTTTTACATGTGACATACGATGAATCCACTAAATGAGGCACAACCGATACAAATATTGCCGTGCTATGAAATACAACTTGTTTGACGTTCAATTTTAAAGTGTGCTATTAAAGAAAGACAACTACACCATTGCAGAAGAGAAGATAGCATGCGTATCCCATCATGCATTGCTTCCTATGGGATTGTTTGTATTGGAAATCATGAGAGTAGTTAGTAATGAATTGCCCATAAATCAAAAGTTATTTTTTGTATTCCTGCATTTTGGGTATGTTTCATCAATAACTACTCACATGACATCCTGTACAAAATTTCCCATAGGAAGCAATGCATGATGGGATACACAAAATACCTTCTCTTCCATTGCAGTACCATAGCAACTGAAATATCAAGTTCCAAGTGAAGGTCAACTTCCAATAAACAAAACTTACAAGTATTTGGACGAGGCAACGCAATATGAAGCAAATTTAGTGGAATGCGAAAAACAATCTTGCCACTCCATACTTCCAAGAATGAGAATAAAAGGCAGTAAAATATGCATTACAAACCAATTAAATGTGAATATGCTCTGTAATGATTTGAAACTGTAGAAAAACGACTAGTATAATTAGTAGTAGTACAAAAGTTAATGCGACCAGGTTTTGAGTTCAAGCTCTGCAAAAACCAAGGAGTTATGCAAGACATTCTTGACTGCGTTATTTTACAACTCCCTGTATCTCCTCATACAGGAGCGTACCGTTGTTGATTTGTGATGAATCCACAGTTAATATTCAAATTAGCGCATCACGCACGGCAAGGCGTTAACGGAAGTGCGTTTATGCAGAACACATAAGTCGACACATTGCACTGTTCATCGCGCGTTGGGCACTTTGCGTTTATTTAATATGAGTATCTGATATATTTAAAACATTCAGATTTGTTTGAAATTCATACGTTTTCAGGAAGATTTCCGTTGTTGAAAGGTATTCAAACACGCTACAGAGCTGTTCACCACAAATAAACAACAACCAAAGAGGAGTTCTATTTGAAGCGTAATGATTTTGACTATTTTCTGACAATGTAGTAATAGCACATTGAACTGAAAAGCTGCCATAAAAATATTGAATATTATGATTACCCATCAAATTCTGGATCATCCGAGTGTTCAAAATGAGGTTGAAATCACACACATGCGACATATTATCATGATTCCTCAGGTGCTGCTTGACCGCACCTGGATTTGTCAAAAACACAGGGTCTGTAATAAAGATTTTCAGGGAAACGATGTGTACTCGAAAACAAAATAAACATCTCGGTTGTATTAAGAGTCTGGCATATATGAACAATTTTCTCATAAATTATTGGTGTGGTGTGGTGTGCTGATAGGGTTTTCTTTTTATTTCAAGGTCATCATGTACAAATGATTTGAGCGGAAGAGAGTTAGCGTAGCGGTATTTCCCTCGCTTTGAACCACTGAGTCTCGGGTTCGATTCCCGGTCCAGGCGCTGTATGTGCATTTGGTTTTCAGTCCATGCTCGCTTCTGCAGGTTCTTCACCGGGTACTTCGGTCTTCCTCCTGCATTCAAAACTGATTTAACTAAAGAAAGATCTTGGACCCCAATGGTAAATAAGCTTCATTAGAGGCTTTCTTGGGTTATCCTAGGCGATAAGCCTAAATAATTCTTTCTTTGATGGTACGGCACCTGGGTGTCGGGAATAGCCAGAACTTGAGCGTAAACGGTAATTTCAAACAGAACTCTCCTTGAACAAATCCTAGTCATACTTCTCAAGATACGGCAAAATTTGACCATGCAAAAGACAAAATTTTTAAAACTATATACACATTTGAGACAATCCCTAGCCCATATGCATGTACACCCAGGAATGTGATCTTACAATGAACCCAGATCACAATTTATGGAGTTCTAAACAAAAACATCCATGTCTACAGTAAGTGAAACCAGATTCGACAGGATAGGCCTACCATGTTTGCAATTTTTGATTCAAATCTAGACACTGTCTCTTATTTCAATTAGAGAGAAGGGAGGGGCACATCGTATGATCTTGATCATCGGTTTCACCCACTACCTGATGATTCCACTCAGTAATTTTCTTACAGTAACCGGTAGAAACCATCAACTATGACACGACATACAATATGGCCGCAAGCTGCGCAGACCAAATGGAAAAACACACCAGGAATGTCACGCTGGTTTAGCTGAATATATGGCCCTGATGAAAACCACATGAAAGTCGACCAAATCTTCACCACATTGTTAAGTGATAATCGCTATATATCAACTTTACTTGTATGCAAATTCCTGAAATTTTTTGACAAACTTTGCTTGGTTCCCAGTACATTGCAGACTACAAACAATCCCACAGACCACACTCATAAATGCTCTTATTATATAAAAGTTATGCCTATATTGATGATTGGCAATATTTTACTGGTCTATCAATAGGTTTTTACAAAATTTTTTGAATATTTCATAACAAGGGAATGACATACCCGCCAAACCACCAGTGTAAATGTAGTTGAAATGGGCAACTTTGCAATATAAACTTGAAAGTAGGTGAATGTACCAAAAACGGGGGCCTTGAGTAACTTAAAACTGCAGCAACTGTAAAACCTAAACCTATGCATGAACGTTTTACCAAATTAACCTTTTGATAATACCACCAATGGATTGAGTTTCACCTGAATTTTTTATTCAATGCTGTGTCAATGCATGCCAAAAATTATTTGTAAAAAAAATTTAAGACTGACAGATCCAAATTTTTCACCAAATTATGTCAATCAAAAAGGTTTTTAGGCATTTCTGTATAAAAACAAATTTAGTCTGTTTGCACTTTGAAATATAAACGGTAAGTAAAATGCTAACATTTTGAATTAATAAAAATCACGTATCATGACCACCATCGTCTCAATTACACTTTAAATCTTTATCAATTTTGGTCAAAATTAGATCATTTGTAAATGACCCTAGGAAAAGATCTCTTTCACAAAATAACCAAATATCACTTGAACCAAATCACTATTTTCATTACACCAATTTTCAGTGAAAATTTTTTAGTGAAAAGTGCACTATACAAGCAGTGTTTCTTTGATTAGATAATATTTTAGCATCTTCTTCTTCATAGTGAGCTCTTGCGTCTTAACGAGCTGGATCAGTTTTGAATAATTTAGACGCAATTATCAACCAGCCCATGTGTAATACTAATCAGTAGCTCTTCTTGCAAAAACACAGCCTTATCCCGTCGTTAATTCACTCCCAACACTGTCACACTGCTTATTATGAAGAAAAACATCTTTGGGGAAGTAGTGCTTTAGCTTTTATGAAGGCTATATTAAATTCCATCATGCCCGTATGACGCTGGGCTTTCTCGTTTCGCCACGGCCCAACCGCTGTGCGGATAATGCAGCCCTGTCTCCGTTTCCCACAACTTGCAAACAATGTCAAACAGCGAAATCCTATTACTTTATCTTTCGACTTTATTCTAACACGACCGGCCTTGTCACTTGTTATTTTCGTGTGTCTTTTGACAAAAATTGACCAGCTGGTAAAACAAAAGATGCCCTATCTGATGGGGATGATTTGAAAACAGAATTCATTGGAGTAATTTACAAGAATATTGGCTTGATTTCCTGCTTGAGATATTGAATCACATTGGAGCAAGAACATGTCTGGCTAAATTTAGGGATAGACTCCCACGTCATATTTATGTTCACCTTGTCACAGCCTTTTATTACAGTACACTTTTAGATGTCAGTTTTTCTTGAAGTGGCAAAAAATCAATTTCATTACTATTTTTAAAAATTGATTTAAATCAAAAAGCATACCTTAGCATAATTTATACCATGTATATTCTGTTTCACTAAAATGAGAGAGAAATGCATATTACTACACGTAATATATTCAGTTTCAACCATTTTATTTTTAATTGTACACAAATTACCATAAATATACGATATCAATAAAACTTACATTGAGCGGGTGTTTTCCCCTTGCATTCAAATTTCTCAATAGTGGTCTACAAATTCAAACATTTTTAATAAACAGCACAAGCCTGTTGTTTCAACTCAACGTTGATTAGAATTGAAATCAAATTGCAGCTGATGTTTTAAAGTTCTGTCAGGAAGTTGAAAAGGTCAAGTAGGTCATGTGACCATATCCTAGGTCATGCTACCATGTTGTGTGTTCAGCAGCTGACTGGTGAAGAAAACTGAATAAGATCCCTGAATGAATTTAATACCAATGTCAAATTCCATTTATCCAAATCAAAGCAAAAGCACACAATGTCTGGGGTTACAATTATTGTAGAACTTCAAAACATGTCCCTCAAAGGAACAATGGACACATTTTTGGCAGAAATACAGTTGTGGTCCCAAATTATAAGCTTGTGTTGTGAAGTCCTCCAATGAACAATATTTGTCTTTTTGGTGAATGTGTCCATCCATATATAAACACCATGTATTCATGAACATTTGCAACATCCCAGAGGCAACTATCAACCAAATAACCTACTTTGAAGGAAAAAAATATCTAGTATGAATTAAAGGAACACTACAAAAACTTAAACATCCATATTTAAAGGTGCAATTCATGATTCTGATGTGACACTGATGACCCCACCCCACCTTTTTCTTTCTAGAAAAATAAACAGAAGAGTACCAACATTTATATGCTAAAAATTTCACTGATTCCGACCATTACATTCCGAAGTTACAAACTTTTCAGCATTTTAAATGGGGTGGGGGCAATGGTAAATAGAAAATGCACCTTTTCTCATTTTTCTCAAAAAAGCAAGCACATTTGAAATTGAAAGAATGATTTGGGAATTTTGACATAATACCAGTCAAGGATTCTTACTAGCTAAAAAAATCAATTTTGATAGAGGCGAACTTGTAGATGAAAAGTAGATCAGAAATGTCCTTATCAAAATCCTAAAACTCACTGATTGTGTATTTTGACAGTCTTATTGACTTACAAATGTTTGCTCTATCCTTTAAAACTGTCATAGACACTTTCCAAAAACAATTTAAAATTGGTTTAACTTTCCTAAAAAAGTTAAAGTTTCCTACCTAGCAAATACTTCTGTTTCCCAAGCCATCCTTAATCAGTTCAACTTTTGAGCAATTCCCAGCTTGCAATGCTTCCATTTTCTAAAGCCATTGTAAATCCTTTCAACAATAATTTCCAACTTAGCAAATACTTCCATTTTTCTAAAGCCATCCAAAATCCATTTGTACAACTTTTGCACAAGATGCCTTCCTACCTAGCAAACCCTCCATTTTCCCATGCTGTTGGCTTGTATAAATTAGCCTGAAATTCCTATCACCACTGTCTTGCTGAGACCGGTCTCTGCTGAGACAGCTAGGGTTCTTCACTGAATAGTTCAAGTGGTCACATGGCGCGTAGTTGTCAACAGGTATTGCAATATTGTCAGTAGACACAAAGTTGTAATAATTTGTCACATTTTGTCATAAATCTAACATCAGATTTGGAAATCCAAAAAGTTGCACATTTATGTTCTATTGAATCAAGATGTGAAAAATGTTGAAGTTCAACTTTCTAATTGGAAGAGAAATTGAGAAACCAGGAAGATGTAAATCACAATATTGAGGTAAATTTAAAACATATAGTACATCCTATTTGGGTCAGTGTGGTAACACCTGTCCACTTTTGTGTCAATGGGCTATAGTACATTCAAAGCTAAATCTGCAAGATCTCTGTCATGAATAAGGCATCTTTGAAACGCTCATCTGCATAATTACGTACAATTCGCATTGAATTTTGATGCACAACGGGTTAATATCAGTCTGCACAACACCATTTTTTAAAACATGATTATTTTTTTAAATCTCACGTTTCTCAATGCACCTGTACAGGTCTGAAAAATAATCTAGCAACTTGGTATTTGAAACTAAAACAAGTTCTTTTTGAACCAATTCATGTTGACATTGACACCACTCAGCCTGGAATGCTTTGTTCAAAGGTGTGACCCTCGCCATTGTATTAGAAAAATAGCTGAATTTCTTAGTCACCTTACAGGTGAAATGTTTTTGTACTCCTTTGTGCTCTTGACAATACCACTGGACTGGTTTCTTGAATGACCTTACAATAACTGGTACAGTAATATTGGAACTTTGGTTTTTGTTGCACCTCCATGATTAAGGTTCAAAACTATGAATTGGTAATAGCGATAACTCAGACAAAGTTTAGATTCCTGGTGGGGCACTTGCTTCAGTAGTGGAATCTTGGAATCTTTGCTTATGCAATTTTTGAAAACATAGGGTCAAATATTCTAGATCTTTTTCGCTCCTCACCTTCGAGTATTTAGAGTTGGGTAAATGCATCCTAAGAATTGGTTGTCTTTCAGACAATTCCATGTCTAGAATCTATGGTTTACCCAAACTGTGTCATGGTTAACATATATGCTCTACCCTAGGTCAATGTTAAGACAGGCCTTCATTTTTAAGGCGAGCTAGAGTGATTGCTCTCCTCTGCTCGCCTAAGGGGCCTCTTAGTATAGCAATATTTAGCTCACCCCAAACTACCAAAACCAGTTAATGTCTAATGGTGTGACCTCAAATCACTCTCCTGAAAACTCTCCTTGAACCTTTCAGGGGAGTTATTTATAGCTCTTCAGCATTTTTCAAAAATGAAGCCCTGGAAGATGTGATTATGTACAAGATGTGCACACAATATTGTGACAACCATGACGATCACCAGAACATCTTGCTAATAAAGTAATATCATCATAGAAGTAACATCACACCTTGACATAGTCCCATGATAAGGTTAGTTTTCAAAGGAAATCAAAAAGCCACCGAACACCGGCATCACTCAAGTCACTAGAGAACAAATGAATGTCACATCACAGTTAGAAATCGTCGGGGCCAAGAGTGTGCTTTCGTGTTAAGCAAATTTCAAGCGAACCATAACCAATCATCGGCCACCAATAAAAATCAAATGCATTACATATACTGGTACTGATACTGCACTGGCTTATTATAGCATGTGACATCTGTAAGCTTGCTTAAAAGCCTAAACATCATAAAAATCTCAAGGACAGACATGAATCAATGAAATATTGTATTAAAAGACTAATCGCTAAATCTAAACATCAAATTTTGCCGCATTTACTTCAAAATTACTAACTTAAATCAAGCCGTCCAGCGGCACGAAACATCGAGGTCGGCCACATTGGACTCTAGCCACTGCACTTGCCGATTTCAGAGTAGCGATATGTTGCAGTGCGAAGCTGCATCAGACGACAACGTAATTGTAATTTCAAGCTTTTGCAATGCAGCAAATAAATTTTTATATTGCTACCAGGTTTGATGTTAGAAATTCCACATTTTTTGTCATCCAGCAAGTTGTTGTGACCAATCAATATTTTGGCTTGACAAGGTGGAGATTGCATGCATACTAAAATTCCTGGCGTCACACTTGTCGTGCAACAACCATGACAATAGACACAGTGAAACCAACTTAAGCCTCGCTATTAAAAGCTTCAAATGTACACATCTATTATTAGTTCACAAGTATCTGTGCAGGGCCCATCCATAGGTGACAATACGGAAGCCTCCTGCAGTTGAATATTTTACAACTTAACACTGACCATACACACATCATACTCAGCTACTAAGCTTAGAAATGTGAAGGGAGATGTGCTGACCACATTCTTATTTGGGGGATCTGGAAATAAATTCTTTATTATTATGGAATTTACAACTAGAATACGCGGTTCTCGGGCCGCGCGGTTCTCGACACAGAGTGTCGATCACGATGCCTCCGCATTCCACCTTTGTAATCGGACGAAGTTGAGAATTTGACCTTTCTTTAGAACTATGACCCAAACCTTTGAAATCGGACAAAGTTGAAAATCTGACCTTTCTTTTTACCTTTGACCCCCAGTTTAAGGTCGGACGATGGGGTCTCCATTGACACTTTTGATCGCTGGTCCAAGACGAACATTTTGAGACCTTAACCTTTGAAATCTGACAAAGTTGAAAATTTGACCTTTGACCTCCAGGGAAAGGTCGGACGATGGGGTCACCATTGACACTTTTGATCGCTGGTCAAAGACGAACATTTTGAAACCTTAATATTTGAAATCAGACAAAGTTGAATATTTGACCTTTCTTTTGACCTTTGACCCCTAGGGAAAGGTCGGACGATGGGGTCACCATTAACACTTTTGATCGCTGGTCCATGACGAACAATTTGACATCTTAACCTTTGAAATCGGACAAAGTTGAAAAATAAGCAACATTTTATGCATAAATTATGCAAATTAGATACTTAATTAGCATATTTTGCGCTCAAATTGCAGCTGGCATAAGCGCAGCTCTATCCGCACCTACCCATTAAATTTCATGAATGTAGGGTGCACGGTTTGTAAAATATCACATTTAAAGCATTTTACGCATAAATTAAGCTACATTTTATGCATAAATTATGCAAATTAGGTACTTAATTAGCATATTTTGGCGGTAAAAATGAGTACCTCTTCATGTGCACCTCTCCACCCGAGTGTCAAATGGGCCTAGGGTACCAGTATTCTTTAACACTGGGAAGGTAACCAGCTTGCAGTGAATGAGATGGAATTCGCTGACCGCAAAAAAATTACAAATCAGGAGTCTTGTCTAATCGCTCAGAAAGAGAGATGGACATTTTCACCTGCAGGCCATCCCCTATACCTAAATGCTATCTTTCAGGCCATCCTTTACCTTCATGTTTCAGCACCAAGCACCTCCATTGTTTACAAAGTAAACTATTTCACATTGTGCATGCTACCTTTAGACCATGCTCAAAGGTTTCATGTGCATTACCTTTAGGCTTGAACATGCACAGGGGTCAATGCTAATATTGTCAATACCTGAAGTACAATAGTCCAACACATACTTCTGCAAATCAAATTGCGATACACCAATTAAAATGCGATATACCTAATGACAAAGTAAATTTTATCATTCTCAGCCCTTTCCAACAAATGTTCAGTATAGCAGTGGGCTGGGGTTCAGATCAGGGTTGCAGCAGCTTGATCTGATCATTTGGACCAGATATTGAGCCGAGATCTCAACAAGAGGGATGTCTTGTGGTATTAACGCTTGGAGTTGTTGATGATGTCTTTCCTTGCAGGGAAATTAGCAGATATTGGCAGTGGAATTTGGGAATTAGGATGACCTAGTTCCCCTTGATTGCGTGCACTAGGGGCAGGAGGAGATAAATAATAGCGTATTTCTTTGAAATGGTTTACTCACGAGTCTTGTCGGCCCATTGACACTCAGTCTTTACACACGCTATGCATAAGGAATAGCGCGTGAAAAAGACTGCGCACCGATGGGCGGTGTACGATGCATATCAATAGACTCTGAATAAACCATAAGTCATCTTTAAAGCACAATATAATTTCTAGATAAATCATGCCAATTCTACAGCATGTAAATCGGTCCATTCTTGTGGACTAATCACAAAAATGTGGAATGTGAGTTTGGTGCCCAGCAATTTGTTCACATGGAGACACAAGTGTGAGACATGCACAAACACCAGGCATGGTTAGGCCACATGGCATGTCAAATAAGCTTGCTGGCGGGTTGGTATCAACCATGCTGGGATTTATTTGTTGATTCTCACTCACACCACTGTATACCAGCCTACCAGTCAAGATTGGGGCAAGATACCAACTTTGAAAGGGACCATCACAGAATATCGTCTACTTTGTGCCAGCATATAATTTGTGTTTTAAAAGTTGCAGATGAGCATGTAGGATTTTATCTCATTTTAATTTAAGGAGATGAAAATCTCCCCCTCCCTACTTTCCCATACAATGAGATTTTAAAAACAGAGAAACATAGGACTACCATATTGTCTCAAATAAACTGCCTGGGATGTTGCATTTTTAACAATCAAAAATACATCAACTTTATAAAGTAGCAGTCCGGTCAAGAAAACCCAAAATATCAACCTCATTTGTTAACCTCACATTCTGCAATTTTTCCCAAGTGAAGGTCTTTTAGATGGGGAGTATTCATTGGAAACAATACATTTTTTCATTAACCAAGTGGGCCTACATTTTCACTCCCATATTTCACATGATTAAAATGGTCGCCACAACTAAATTGAAAATATGTATTTATTTAGTCCATGAAGCAAGCAGCAGCACTTCAAAAATGAAATAAAGTTGGTTTTTTTTTTCTTATTTTTTGCACGTTGGTTGATATGGGTTATATTTGAAAATGTTAGCTGTAGACTACATCAACAGACTATTTAATTTCTGACCATGTTTACAGAAGATCTGAGCTGATAACTAGTGACTCAATTTACATCAACTTGTGAACACTTCCATACAGATAAATTGATAAATCATCACACA
>JXSR01S034703.1:18037-33147 GCA_000969725.1 Ophiothrix spiculata
CTATTTTCTTTATTTAGTGTTATTACAACCATCAATACCACTGGAACAAGATTTGTATGTACTATGGTTTAGTTTTCAATATAAATTCGGAATAACTAGTTTTTGCAAAAAAAGGGGGAGGGTAAAATCAATGAAAAATCTTTCAAAAGGGGGGTTTAGAAAAAATGAAAAACTCAAATGGGTACCGGTTACCACTTTTTATGTTGACTTGGGGGACTGGGGCAAGTTGTAGTGATAAAGGTGCATACTGAACTATGTTTCAAAATTATATCTGTAGATGATTTTTACTTGGTATATGTCTGATAGTTATAATAACCAACTACCAAATATTGTAACAATTTAATTGAAACCTTCAGAAAAGTCAAGACTAGAATTTTATTTTTCAAGGCTATTCTCTAAAAGTATGTATTTATGCTGTGTGTCAAGAAAGATGTTAAGTTTTGTTTGTAATTGTAAACATATATTCATTAATTGCAGATAAGTTTCAGGAAATTTCAGTTTTGCATTGAATCTGACAATTGTAATATTTCAACTGCAAGGGGCAGTGTTTTTTGTTGTCCCCATTGTTATTTAGAGGCATTAGCCATGATCACCAAAGTGAAGTTCAACTTTCCTCATCACCTACTGATTTTATTACATTTTTAGAAAGTACTTCTAACTACTCACTAATATCTATAACCATTATTGTTGAACAACAGTCCAATTGTTTGTGCTTTGAATTTCTCATTCTCCGGAGAATGAAAAATTTTCTAGAAATAAATTACTGTGTTACTAACAATATATTTTAGTGAAGAGATCATATTGTTAAGTGTATTTTTAAATACACTTAACAATGATCTCTTTACTAAACATCATTCTTTAAGAAGTAGAATGATGTTCACACCAAGTGAATCATGGCTAATGAAATTAATAATGAAAGAAAAATTGCCAGTTTTATTGTCAAATTCAGCACTTATATTTTAACATATATTGGTTGAATTCAGGGGTTGAATTTGACAATGGAACTTTGCATGCTTCCATTATTTTTTGGATGTTCTTATCCATTATTACCGCTAACACTTCAAATGATGTAAAAATCTCAAAATAGTTGTCAAAAGTTTGGGAATTATGTTGAATTTGTCCAATATGCCCCAATGATTATCTATTTTCTTTATTTAGTGTTATTACAACCATCAATACCACTGGAACAAGATTTGTATGTACTATGGTTTAGTTTTCAATATAAATTCGGAATAAAAAATAACATATTTTTGTTGGTACTTTGAATGAAGATTACATTGTTTGTCTTCAATGTTTTAGTTACATGAAACAGGCCTCGCTTGATAAACTTGTTACAGTAGCAACTCATTAACATGTTACCCGATAACATAAAACTCCTGATAGCACGTAGTACTTTGTCAATTCCCAGGAATATCTTTTACATGATAAATTTGTTGTATAATTAGTTCTGATAACAAGTAGCAAAATGTTAATTCCTATAAACTCTTGTGTTAACGAGTTTCCACTGTACAAGTTTCCCAAGGTTCAATAAACCTTGAAGTATGCAACAAGCAATCAGATGCATGGCACATCTCTTGTACTGGTGGTATTATATTGTGTAAGAGACTAGTAATGATTGATTAGGATTGAATACCACTAAGGGTCACTGCATATCAAAACTGTTTAATTTACATGAATTCTTCATGACTTTGTATTATTTAGGGCTAATTTTGTTGCCACCACATGGATAAACATCATTTGAATATTCAGCATTACTTGGTACTTTTTTGTGATTCGTAAAATATTGACTAATTAGCTTCCCTGTATGGTCATATTGGTTTATGTGCGTGCATTGGGTGCTTGTTGCATACTTCAAGGCTTATAGAGTATTATACTC
The DNA here is from genome assembly GCA_000969725.1 of Ophiothrix spiculata. NCBI lineage: Eukaryota > Metazoa > Echinodermata > Ophiuroidea > Amphilepidida > Ophiotrichidae > Ophiothrix > Ophiothrix spiculata. Next base: position 19,914 of record JXSR01S034703.1, read on the forward strand.
TTAGTTTTCGCAGTAACAATTAATTTAACACAATCTGCACTGGTTTGTCCAGGATTTTTCCTTGCGGGAGGGGGGGGGGGGGCTTGGTGATTTGAACGACAAAAGCCACTCCCTTGGACACGCCACTGATCTGATAAATTTACACACAATGAAATGGTAAAAGGGGTTGATTGCGCTAAAATCCACAGCTATCATGGGGAGTGCAGTTAACAATGTTACCAGTTATTCCCAGTTTTACCACAAAGTGGTCTATATTAGAGCTTACACATTGCGAGTACCAAATTTTGGCTTTGTCCTAGAGGCCAATGTCATTGAGACTTGTCGGGAGACTTGTATATATCATGCGTCCAAGAAAATGTGTAATGGGTCTTTTTTCACAGTTGAGTGTGATACTCAGGTATCACAAGTAGGGTATCAGAAACAGCCAAATTTGAAAAAGTAGCTGGACACGCATGATATACCAGGTGGGCTTTTGTGTTTTGATTCATTCATGGCTCGTGGCTTTTACATTTTCCACTGACGAGAAATCCAAAAGTACATTTTCTTAATCATTGACATTGTAATTTGTGATTCTGACAAGGATTCAAAGACACGGCTGAAATTTGGTACCAATGTATATATAGGTAATGTCCTCATTTTCCGATTCCCCAAGTAACTGGTGCCTATATATAGCTAATGTCCTGATATTCCAATTCCCCCAGTAACGGTTGACAAAAAGTTAAAAAATACAAACATGATTCTTTATTGAAGCCCTGAAAAGTTAGTGTGCTTGTTCATACATTTTAGCCACCTTCCTCAAGTCTCGCCAGTCACAAACTTATTTGATCCACCAATTAAAATTTTCTGAAACATAGCCCTCGCCTCGTGTACTGGGTATTGCATAATAATAGTCAAATCAACTTGGAACCTGAGGGGCCAGTCAAGTATAATGTTAATTGAAGGCATAGTGTGACCCAATTTTTCAAAACACCCCCATAGTGTGAGTTTTTCTGAAGCAAAAATATACCCTTTTTCCCCTATTCACACCCTAAATGGGAATTTTTTCTTGAAAATGACTGTTTTTTATACCTTAAATGGTGTCACCCTTCTGTCCTCGAAAACAACCCTAATTCACTTTTTTCTCGGTCACACTATGCCTGCACTATTATTCTTGACTACCCCCCCCCCCCCCCCCCCCCACTGGACTTAGAATCATTGGGTCAATTTATAGTCGGCCTCCAAACAATTGAATACGCCAGTATAAGAAAACCCCAACTCAATAGCTCCCTTCTGTTAAGTTCAGTAAAATATAAATGCATACAAATCTCAGAAAAATGCTTTCAAATCACTAAAGAGCATTACCATGTCTATATCCCAATCATAGTGTCACAATTAACCTTGTAGTTAGTTGACTTTTTAGACATTGTTGGATATTTTTCTAGTATATAGTTGCAGAGGGGAGCTCATGGAGATGGAGCTCACTGAGTAGGCCTATAACAATTATCTAACAATGTCTAAAAAAGTCAACTACAAAGTCAAATGTGACACTATGAGATAGTGATCGACATGGAAATGCTATTTTAGTGATGTGAAAGCATTTTCAAATTTCAGAGATATTTATGCATTTATATTTTATAATTAACAGAAAGGAGCTATTGGAGTTGGGGTTTTCTTACTCTGGCGTATTCAATTGCTATCAAACATTTTGTCGTGATGTCAAACTATGGGCGGCCATAATATGTCAAAAAGGTGTCAACAAGAGGAAGCTTGTGTCCAAAACCAAAAAAATTTTAAGGTTGTTGATATGCAACCCAAAACGGCGTGTGAAATAAAGAATTGTGTCTAAAACCAACAACACATTTGGCCACCCAGTTTGATGTCACAACAAAATATTTGATAACAAAAATTTAGTTTGGTTAACCCATTCTAAATTGATTTCAATTCATCCCAAGTCTGGCTGAATTCATATAACTTTAGAATCAACCTAATTTTTAGATTTCTTCCTAAGTTCTATTTCATTAATCAACTTAGGACAAATATTTGACTTAAAATCAACCTATGTTTAAAATGTAGGTTGACACTATAAGTCACTTTTATGCAATTGGACCCAAAAATCCTGAAAGCAGCTTTGTACGACTCAAAATTTCAAGGGAAATCAATCCATTCCACAAGCGAAAACTTTTTATGTGTTTTTCTATAATTACAAAATGTTGATTTTTCACATATATATAATTCCTACCAGCAGATTTTTCATTTTTGTCTGGTCAATTGCAAATGTCAAGTACAAGATAAATCAAAAGTAAAAAGGGGCACCGACCATTTAAAAAAAAGATATCAAAAGATGAAATCCTGTGGAGCAAAATTCTAAAAACAACACGGATGCAGGCATGAATAAATGGATCAAAAAAGTCAATTAAATCATGTCTTCAAAGGCTATTATAAGTTATTGACAGTTTAAGGTTGGTGTCAAACCTTCACTTTTTGAAGCTCTTTTTTCACTTTTTCCTCTTAATCACCAACTAAAAACTAAATCCATATCAACACAAGTGAATATGCATGTGGAACACAGTTGTGATGTTAATTTCAGACAAAAGGACCAATATGCACTTTTTGTGCCAATATTTCTGGTAAGCCTATTTAACTAAAATTTCCTATTTGTAAAAACATGGAACTAAAGTATTTTTTAACATCTATAATAGAAATCTATTTCCAGGTTTGGTTTTCTCAAATTTTTAATTCTCATTTTATTTTTTGAAGTATTGCCAAAACTTGAATAGGTCAAAAGTTGCCTTTTTTGTGGCAAAAATGGCCACTGTGACCTATTTTTGGCAATATTTCAAAAAGTAAGATAAAAATCAAACAATTGAGAAAATTGAACCTGGACTTTTGTTTCTAGATTCTAAAAAGTACTAAAGTTCCTAATTTTACTTTAGCAAATTTTATTTACGCTTTCCTGAAATTTTTGGCGTCAAAAACACATCAAATGATTTTTTTTTAAATGATGACTTTTGTCAAAAATCAGTATTACCATCGTAGAAATGTATACTTTTATATGGATATAATTTTTCTTTGCTGAGTTACAATTGAGCAAAAATTGTTCCAAAAATGATGGGTTGGCACCAACCTCAAAGGAAAATGGTGTCATGATACATGGCGTCATGGCACTCTTAAATTGTTGATGAACCCTATTTTTATTGTTTAATTTTATGTTCAGACTACAGTCTATAAGCTTAGAGACCATTAAATTATTCTTTTGGTGGCCTGTACAAATGTGGCTTGTTTGGGCCAAAGAAATCGGGAAGAATTGGACTTACTTGTGAGGTGCTAGAAGTTTTTAAGCAAACCACAATGCTGTAGGTCTACAATATACAAGCCATCATGCACACTCTGTCAATTAGTCTTCTTAATTGTGACACCATTTTTTATCAATTTAATATTGCCCTATTTTTTTCCCATTTTGCATTATTAGATAAAATGGAGACAACTTAAAGCTTCTATCCTCTATCCTAGAGTATCATAAACGTGTTGTCAATGTCTGCAGAAGCAATATGACTGGTGCCATATTTGGAGATGATAATGCCATGTTTGGAGACAATAATGCCATGTTTGGAGAAGATAATGATTTCATCAGCTGTGTCAGTGATGAAGACCATGCATTGCCAGCACCTTTCCAGGTAGTTATTTAAGATGCATATATTCACCAAATCTGTAAAATTGTACACCATTAGGTGGGATTTAGAGTGGCTAATTTTGGAATCATTTGTGTATGACCACTTGGTTGTACACTGGGTCTACAGTGTGTAAAGACCAATTTATTAAATAATTTTGGAAAAAAATAATAAAATGTAATGTTAAACACATGATTATCACTAAATTGGTGATTTTAATCAGTTCCTAGCAGCACATTTATCTATAAAGATTCCAATACATGGTACAGCCTGTGTGCAGAAGCTTGCTGAAGTGTCTGGATATGAGTGCAGGACCAAAAAATAAATTCTTGACTTAATTGCCCTTCAGATGCAAAATTGATGGTCGATTGCTCGGATCTTTTTCCCCTGAAAATGGACTTTAAAAAATGATAAAATTGTTGATATAAATACTTTGGGTTTTATTTATTCAAGATACATTTGTTTTATGCTAATATATAACATTTTATCAATAGTTTTTCAAACTCACCCAAAAATATCATACTATTTTGACCAAATTCACTGTTGAGGTAGGTGAAAGTTAACAACAACAACAACAACAACAAAAATAGCGACCTTAAAAATTTCACAAATTTTGGGTCGGTTGCAAAGGACAAGTCATCATTTTTCTTTAGGCGTAATGAAGAACACGATACTCCTTGACACCTAGGCCCTATTTCATAAAAGTTAAAATCAACCTAAGTCTTTAATTTAGGATTCATCCTATCTTTTTTAAATTAACAAATTCAGAAAAAGTCTTTATTTCAAATTCCTTTATCAAGTAAAAGATAAAGTTATAATAACATTAAGATAAACTCAAAATTTAAAACTATATCCAGAGTTCAAATGAGTAATCATAAGTTCCATGACTTAGGTTGATTTTAACTTTTATGAAATAGGGCCCTGGCATGAGAGAAGCATATGTTTTGCTTAAGGACAATGGCATTTGTTGCTCAGCTGATGTTCAAAACTTCACATTATCAGTTTGAGCCTCCCATGTCTCACTTCTGACATAACATCTCTAAATTCCTGTCTCCTATTTATTTTGTTTCTTTTCAGTACTCCAGTGTAAATGTTGCAGGGCCTGACATGGAACTTGATCCAAATGAGTTGATTTACAGTGGATGCGAGTGTAGACTGCCATCGTGTGACCAAAACTGTCCATGCATACAACGCTATGGAGCAAGCTATACTGAAACTGGAACATTCATCCCAAAATCTAGCAATGAAATGAATTTATCCAGACCAGTTTTAGAATGCAACACATCTTGCAAGTGCAGTAGTGACTGTATAAATCGTGTGGTACAAAATGGCATCAAGTTTCCTCTTCAAGTGTTTCAAACAACTCATAAAGGTTGGGGCCTTAGAAGTGTGGACAAAATACCAGCAAACTCATTTGTGTGTGAATATGCTGGTGAGATCATATCAACAAAAGAAGCAAAATCAAGAACTAAAAATTTAACTAAAGATGCTATGAATTATATTCTAGTTGTGAGGGAAAATGTATCGGATAAAAAATTGATCCAAACCATCATTGATCCGACAAAAATTGGAAATGTAGGTAGATTTATCAACCACTCTTGTAATCCAAATCTTTATCAAGTGATTGTGAGAATTGATAATGAGATACCTAGAGTAGCTTTATTTGCAGCAAGAGATATAGAGCTAATGGAAGAATTGACCTATAGTTATAGTGGATGTACTCAGACGGAGGGCTACGAAGAAAAAGCGCACAAACCATGTCATTGTGGTGCTGAGAATTGTACTGGTTTTCTTCCTTTTGATGAAAGTTTATTTTGATTAAATCAGACTTAATTACATCATCAAGATAGGTAAATGTGGATATTTTGCACCATTGTCTTCATAAATGGTACACGTACATGTATGTGTTCCCTGCTACAATCCCATGCTGATAGCTCAAAATGGGGAACTCAATTTCAAATGTTTGTTTTTGTTGACTGACTCAAATTAAACCATTTCATGATACTGAAAAAAAAATATTATAAAAATGAATTACTGCTTGAATTCTGTGACAAGAAATAATAGCTTACTTATAATTTGAGTACCGTAAACCGGGGTGACTTTAAACGCTTTTTTTAGTTTTTGCCATTTTTTTATTTTCAACATAGAAAAAATTCTGATATTTTGCTTTCAAAATACCTCCTGGGGCATGGTCTTTCTCATGTTACATTTTTGTAGAACTAGCTGTTACGTAAAATATATATTTTTACATTTTTAGGTACTGTTCAAAGTCACCCCGGCACGGGGTGACTTTGAACAGGACACCTTTTCCTGGAACAGTATGGGATAAATACATTCCTATAACTAGAAAATATCATTTCCCCACAGAAATATAATTGTTTTGATCACAAAAATACAAAAATGGGTGATAATGCAAACACAGCGCCCCAGACTTGAAAATCTGTAAGGGTACTGGTTTCCCTACTATATGCATGTATTTATATGGCATTTGTATTGGAAATATAGGCGTTCAAAGTCACCCCAGGATCGTTTTTTCTCAATATAGAGAATCAGAAAGAAATTTACAAAATTATTTTAATTAATTATTGTAAACTATTATATTACTGATACAACCATATTAATTGATCAGTGTTACCATGGTAACCATTGAGATTTTTCCCACCTATGAAAATTGCTATAAATTTGGCAACATATTTCTAAGGCTATAACAAACAACTGGCAACACCTACGGTAGTGTCTTTAAGATGTAACATTGCTTATAGTATCCCCTTTTCAATCATTAATTCAAAAAAAATATATCATCAAGGATAAGTGAGATAATGGCTGATTAATTTGACCAACTCAAAGTGTTCAAAGTCACCCCGGTTTACGGTACCATAAACTCACATTTTTTAGCTTTGGACTGTAAAGTTAAAACATGTTCTATACCAATGAACATAATTTGAGCCAGTCATAAGTTTTTTACTAAAATAAATATTGACTACTAAAAAGTTTTTCATTGAAGCACTCTGTAGAGACTTTCTTGCTATTTCCCTCTACCTTTGGTTTTGGGAAAGGGTATAGTCTCAAGATCATTTGGCAGTCAATATTGCATCTCTCAGTGAATGGACGGACCTAAAATTTGTAATGAGATATTTGGGACCCCATTGGAAATAAGCGTCCTTTTACTGGTAGGCTTAATGGGTTTATCCTGGTTTTGTCAGCTTTGGTGTCAGTGTATTCCCACCCTTGAGTGGTGTTACAGCAGGTTCTGTAATTCATGTAATTTGTGTATTTTTTCTATTGCTATACTTATGTTATTTTCTTGTTGACAATGCCTAATAAAAAACAAACAAACAAACAACATCATCACCTGGGGGGTTCTCACATTGGCATGGGTTTACTTACATGTGCCTGCATTATGGGGTGTTTTTTCGTATTTTTACGTACTTTCACATATGTTATCATTCTCCAACAAGACTTTTAACCTTTTCACTGATCTACCAATTCACAAATGATTTCCAAGCAAAAAATCGGGCATTATAAATTCCACTTTATGCTTCTTAGTTTTCAGATTAGTAAAAAAGTACCATAAGTCTCCAAAAAAGTGGCTATAATAAAGCTATTAATAAACTGAATTTTCTTGTCTTTGAAATTCATACCCTAAACACTGACTAGTTGCTGTACGACTGCTGAACAAAATACATGTACCCTTTTTTTCAAAAAAAAAATGTATGAAATTGATCCCTAAATGCGATCTGCACGGACCTTGCCATCACTGATAAAACAAAGGACCCTTCAAGTTCTATCATTTTTTACACGTGGATGATAACAAGTTTAGCCAGAGTGATCCCACGGGCCCTGCTCATATATGAGTGTGCCCTAGGCTTAAAACCCTGTAGAGATGGTCGTATTCTCCAAATCAGGCAGGCAGATCTGCTTAGGCAACAAAAAAACACCCTGTTTTATGGGCGGGCAGACTTTTCAAGTAGGGTCGGGAGGGAGGGCTAATTTTTTTTTGCCTAAAATAACCCCCAAATCCCCCAAAATGGGAGAAAAAATGAAGAAATTTTCTAAAAAAATAGCAAAACAACAACTACTTTTACAAGATTTTGGCAAAACTCAAATAAAAATCTTCCAAAACGCGAATTTTGGGTTGGTCGACACGGTAACCGGGGTGTTTTTTTTGTCGCCTTATATGAATTTTTTGAAAGAACCTCCTGGGGGACCACTTACTTTGAAATCTACTTATTCATAGTTAAATAGTCGCATTGAGACACATGACATAAATCAAAATAAGCATGCCCCAACCAGGGGGAACTATATGCATTAAAGTTAAACAGACCAATTGTTAATCAATGTATCAATGTGTTACTGATCAATACATCCTCCACTATGTTGACACACCTGTGTCATTTATGACTCTGATATCAAAAGTAGCTGGTGAACCCATTTTACAGGGGAGTGAAAATCTACAAAACATTGGCTTTCTTCTCTCAGGAAGTAATCAATATAGAAATCAATACCAAAACATAACTGGACTGTAATGAATATAACTGTCTGCAGCTATGTAATCAATCAATAAATATAGGCTGAGAATCCTGCAGCTACATACATTTGAAACTCAATTATCGTTTGTAACTGTTTGCATTGCCAATTATTGTGGGAGACTCAAAGTGTAGGAGTTTCAGGTGAACATTTAATTCCCAATAGCACAATAATATAGAAATGTTATTATTGCTCTCATAAGAACACTTAAGGCAGTAATAAAACAGTGCCACTCAGAGTGGACCTAATAAATGAGCAAATAATCATGATGGAAAAGTCCACACTGTCAGGGACACATGATTACGTATCCAAGAGACAAAATCATTCCAGAATTGGCAGCTAGTGTGGAGACAACAGCAGGGAATAGAAAGATTGACAACAGTTTTCAAGCCTGGATATAACTGGATCAAATATTTGCTAACTTGAGAAATCTGCATGGTTTAGCTTAAAGAAGAAAACAACTGTCAACTCTATATCTACCTCCATATATCTCTAACTGCGAGATGAGCAATTAAGATAAAAAGCTATTTCAGATATGAGCTGTGAAAATTAACAATGATTATAAGAACTAAAACTAAAGTGGCATTGGTTATCATAGAAATGGAACTAGGTTGTTCTACAATTGCTGACAGGACCTACCATGCGATGACGATGATTTCTACATTTGCATGATCACTGTGTTTGATTTATATGATTATATAGCTTTATATGACATTGTTTTATTCTTAGATCAAGAAGGCGCAAGCTGTTAAAAGACCTACAGAAAAGATCAAAATATTGATAGAATGAAGCCGCAGTCCATTAAATTATTGAAATAATTGAAGATAAGGGACTAGCTATCTGGATCAGTAACCATTTATATTGCTATTGGATTTTGTAGGATGTAATCTAACATTATAACATACTGCATCAAAATGAACTATCAGTCAAAAAGAGGCAAACAATTGCAACAGGCAAAAATGCGACAGCTTGGAAACACCATTAAGCAAAGATCACAAAAAAGCCAACAACAAAAACAAACTAACAAACTAGACAAAAACGAATTAAACACATCAAAAACCAAACCTAAAAGCAACAACGGCTTAAACTGCAGAGAAAGTCAAACCAAATTAAAGAGACCTCGAACATTGTCACAAAATGAGCTACCTAAAACCAAGCAACCCATCATCAACTCAAATTCTACAAGCGTCTTATCTTTTGATGATATACCTTTAGCAATGTCAGCATCTGCAACTCCTGAACCCCCATTTCATCAAAGAAGTCGCAATAAAAACATTGTCTTTTTATATGATGAAGGAAATAAAACTAGCAAAGAAGTTTCTGGACATTTGGGGATTGCCCTACCAGTGCTGGCTAAATATGAACTAACGACGGATACTATTCAAAAACAGCATGAAGATCGAAGTGGAGATTCTGGAAGTCATCTTGATGGTCATGAAGAGGCCCACAAAAAGACTGTTGCAGTGCAGATCACACCAAGACGCTTGCAAGAACATGATGACAAACAAAATGAAGTACAGAATAAAGGATTACATATTGTACAATGGCTAGAAAATATGAATAATTCTGACAGGGAATTTTATTCACAAAAGCAATCTTTAGAATGAAAACTTTAAAACTTCAGACATCTTTGTAATAAACATTTGAAAAGAATGGTAGATTGTTTGAGATATATTATCTTGAAATTACTTTCTCAAAATTTTCATTAAATTAAATGTACAATTATGTAAATCAACATATTTGTACGTGGAAGAATAACTACAAGGATATTTAAATTAGTTTCTATCAAAAGCAGTTTTCTTATATAGTTCTTATGTAAAGTTGAATACCTTGTACAATGCCCTTTAAAGCAATACTATAAAGTGTTCAAAATGAAGCGCTCCCTGTCACCCATGACTTTTTATTTTCTTAGTTTATTTGGTTTGTTTTGGGTAAATATTAATTCCCTTCAAATGATTTTGCTTACATTTGCTTACTTTTTCTGTTATGGCCATTTGTTGAATTAAATATTGTGAAATAAATAAATAAAATAAATAAAATCATTTGGAGGTTATCAATATCTCCCCAAAACAAACCAAATAAGCTAAAAAATCAAAAGTCATGGGTGACAGGGGGCACTTCAATTTTAACACTTTATAGTATTGCTTTAATGTTACAAAAATGTAGATTTCTCTAATTTCCTGGATATATTAGCTCTAGCTGAATACATACTTGAGGCAAATACAAATGTGTGAATACATTCCATCAAAACGTGTGAATTCAAGTTTGAATTCAGCTTGGTATTGCAAACTTAGATATTGGGAAAGAATTCAGAATATTAAATACATCAACACAAATAATTAACTAACCCAAGGCTGTGTTTGGATAATCTCTTTTATATCTTGTCATCTCCAGAAGATCTATTTTTCAAACTTAAAACAAATATATTTAGTGGTAGAAGCTGCACACATGACTTAAAAAAACACCTTTTTGTAAAATGGTTCAAGTACAAAAAGTAACTCAAGATACACAATTTTCTAAAAACAATCACTTTTATATAATTATGCTATGTAAAAATCTGCCTTGAAATAAATATAAACAGAATCCCAGTTATAAAATACTGAATTGATTTTATCTATTTTATTTCAGTTTATATTTTATTTCATTTCAATAGATGATGGAGTGATATGGATTATATAGATTGTTCAGGTTTCCATTACAAATGAAACCTAATATGCCTTTTGCATGGCCAGCCACTTGATGAAAAAGTATTGTTGCTTGTTTGTTTACATAGGTTGGCCTGTGAAGGACACTGAATTGCTCAGCTCCTAATTTATACAAATTTTGTATTTGAAACTATGTTCTTATAAAGTGTAGCTTATTAAATTATTGGCTCTCTAATCAAATCTAAAACTTTAGTAAATTGGAAGTTAAAAAGAACATCTGCAATGGGAATCAAGGCTCTAATACATTGCAAGAAGTGAATTAAGTTTCAACTTTAGAAATCATAATTTAAAACATCAATAAAATGCATTAATTTAGTGAAATAATGCATGAACGATGAATTTTACTATAGCTTACACACATGATCGTTTTTTTGTAATCTTAACATGCATGTCTGACAATCTCATTCCAGCATCATATATCTTGATTTTTGGTCAAAAATATGGTCTATTGAGTTTTTATGACCTGACTTTGTCTATAAAAAATGTGACTATTAGTATATAGAGTCGAAAAGTAGCAACAATTAGTTTGAATACAAATTTTTGGCCACTCTCTATGAAAATAAAGATCTTAAGAACTGAAATAATCTTGAAATGAGAATCTTTGGGAGCAAAAGAGAAAGCTTGAGAAAAAGAGGTTTGGGACGCGGCACATACCCATATACCTTACACAAATGTGAGTGACTATCCCCAGGGTTAGTGATCTCACTTTGTAGGAATTGGTCAAGGGTTCAATTCCTGGTGAGGGCATTTACTTCTTGAAACCAGTTCTCTGAACGTTGCTGAGTCGTTTATCTGGCTGAATGGGAACATTTTGATCTTTAGAGTTGGGGAAATATTGCATGTCAAGCGACCAGTCCAGCTAGCAGCAAAGTTTAAAACAACAAGGCATGTGCTCTGGACCTCACCATTAGGAATTGATGTGATACAGGTTATCTGCCTAATTAGAAGGTACATAATCCAGATCTAGATTATCCATATGAAGTTTTTACTCATTTATTTGGCGTTTGCATGTGAAATGTGATATCATATCAAGTCAATTCTAAATTCACAACCACCTCATGGTGTCCTTTTGTATGGGGGCTGGAACTGGAAACAAAATATTTATTCAAGTTTATATTACATCAACATACAACTGAATGAAAAGAATGTAGCACACATTCAATGAAAAGAATGTAGCACACATTCAGTTTAAAATTTAAAATCCCAGAACGAAGTACACCAAATGTTACAGCTATCGCTGAACCAAAGGTCTAAGTATATAGTGTGTATCATATTGTAAAAACAGTATTGAGCTGCATTCAATACATCTATTTTTAGAGTTCCCTTATAAGACATAATATTCAGCACTGGGGTCCATATTTATGACAGTGCTCACTATCATTTATCACCTTGTTTCGTTGGTGGGTTCTGTGTCATCATCAGAGTCAGATTCATCCACTTCCTGCTGTTGTCTTGTTTGCTATAAAGGCAAGATCAAGAAAAAAGAAAACAAGTTTAATGCTTTGTAAAGTGCATCTAGAGTCTGTCAAAATTCATTGCTCAATGTCTTCGGATACACATTCTTCAAAATGTGCTACATCTGATACACTGTGTGCAAAGACTGCTTACTAGAAAGACATAACTAATCTAGTAATAACCCCAAATGTTTCAAACTATTTTCTATTTAAAATGTTTAATTCAGACTTGATTGTCAAACCCTATTTTTACACATTTTGGATAAGAGGGTGTTGAGGAATGAAGTTAGGACTGACAACCTTAAACTGAAATGAAGACCTGAGAAGTTGAACAGTTTAAAAACCATTTTAAATTAATGATTCAATAGTCTTGTTTTGACAATGACGTCAAATTGTATTAATCAATTACAAGGTGATATCATCTTGCTATTGTTTAAACTACGAGTGGGATGACTTAAATATAATAGGTAATGATTGCTAATAAAGGCTATATTACTCTTTGCTAAAGGTGGTTATAGAATCACATAAACCATAGACTACACCCAAAATGCAGTAATCTTACCACTTGTAAGAATTAAGTCAATAAGCTTATTGGAATCAATCGCCATTGCTATGCCAACCATTTCTATTGGTACAGCAACACACCCTAGATTTCACCCAAAATGCAGTAATCTTACCAATTGTAAGAAGTCAATAAGCTTATTGGAATCAATCGCCATTGCTATGTCAACCATTTCTATTGGCACAGCAACAAACTATAGAGTTCACCCAAAATGAAGTAATCTTGCCAGTTGTAAGAAGTCAATGAGCTGATTGGAATCAATCGCCATTGCTATGCCAACCATTTCTATTGGCACAGCAACACACCCTAGATTTCACCCAAAATGCAGTAATCTTACCA
>JXSR01S034703.1:33197-47202 GCA_000969725.1 Ophiothrix spiculata
GATTGGAATCAATCGCCATTGCTATGCCAACCATTTCTATTGGCACAGCAACACACCCTAGATTTCACCCAAAATGCAGTAATCTTACCAGTTGTAAGAAGTCAATCAGCTTATTGGAATCCATGCCCGTTGCTATGTCAACCACATCCGTTGGCACTCGGTAGGTGTTATACTGGTTGGGTTGTACACTGTTACCGGTTTCTACAATTCTTATAATAGTGTCCTGTCAGTAGAAATATCATAGTGGAACATTACTAACACATTGATACAACAAGGTGCAAACTGCACATAAGTGAAAATGAATACATTTTATACATCATTAATACACTCTGCATTAAGTACGCATTGAAATTGTAAATCTAATTGGACAGTTGGTAACTTATACGCATCCATTAATCTCGTCTAGTTGCACGCTGCGTATCGCGTAGTGCGTTGTACAATTCCATGTACGCATACGCGTAACATGCTCGCGCTTGTATGGCAAGCTTCATTTTAAAAGAAAGGTAAATACAAATTTCAATGATTAACATGGGACGATGGATGGTTGTATTTTCTATGTTTTTTTGAAATAGCAAACAAGTTTTAAAATAATTATGCCGTTTAATTTCTTTGCAATTTTATTCTAATCATTTTCGTGTATTAATTAGATTAATAACTGCTCTTTACTTGACGCTCATGAAATTGTACAAAAATAATGCACCTTGTGTTGTCCGACTCACTTGGCTGCACCTCGTGAGTGCGGACAACTCCAACTTCAGCACGCGGTGCATTATTGTTGTACAATTTCACTCGCGTCAAGTAATACGCAGTTATTAATCTATAATTAATCAGAACCTCTTTATCAGGAGCCCCTTGCTCTAACCGCTCAACCACACTCCCTCTAATAATAATTCATACATATCAAAAGTTAAGGTCTAGGGTGACTGCTTGAATTATGAGTGTAGAACAAGTACTGCCTTTTTATTTGTGAGTGGTTTATACTTTTTTCAATGTATTCTGCATTTACAACTATGTTCCTCGTGGAAATTTTCCTGAAGGGGTACTGCATTACTACTACAGGTATTCACACCTCTAGTGCTTGGCAAGCAGACATCTTTTTGTTTTCATATGCATGGCATCTCACATGCAGAAGCCCTATGCAACTCAAGCACTTGGTAGATGCATCATAGGCTTAAAGTAGGTGGATGCAGAGGTTCTCTTGGCTGGGCTTATATGAAGAACAAGTCTTAGGTCACGTTCCCACTATGAAATGTAATTGACATTCGCCATGTTTGTCAGATTTAGAATACAGCTAGCCTGTCATAAATAAACAACAGCCAACATGGTTTCCGGTAGTATGTGAGCCGGGCCCACTTACGATGCATGGACGTGTTCTCACTATGCATTTGGTACCACGTCCTGGTACTGAGACTACCTACATGAGGTGACCTGGTACCAAACATCACAGTGATAACGCGCCCTTAAGAACAGCTGCTCCTCAGAATATTTTTAACCAAATTGTCTGAAGTCCTTCAGAATTCCTGGTATTTTTAGGACACTTAAGTTATCAGGAGGAGTTTGTTGATACTTTTTTTAATGGTATCTTCAGTGAAATCCACTGGGAATGACATTTTCATAGTGAAAGAAAAATACCCTAAAGTTATTTTGCAAATCGAGTTGAACCATCATAAACCCCTGACTTACAGCTTTGGAAGTTTATAGTTGGTTATAACACATTTGTTTTGAACAATAAAGCTTTTCAGCCCTTACAAACCTGCCAACCTCTAAATCCCAGAATGCGGGATATCCAACTTTGAAATGAGGGACATCACAATGGCATGCACAGGGCCGTACGAAGCGGGGGGGGCAGGGGGGGGGGGCACTCGCCCCCCCTGGCTCGAAATATCGGGACGCTGGCGGGACAAAAATTAAAACATCGGGACAATAGATTACTACTTTTACCGTCCCGATATTACAGTCCCGCAAATGTTTAGTCAAAATAAGCCAATTATAGCACAAATATCAAGGTTTTATATCAATTTTTGGCTGAAAATAGCGCAACGCGCGCATTTCAAAATATTGGTGGTATACACATCGGGACAAAACATGAATTTCGGGACGGTAAATGTGTTTGCCCCCCTTGGCTCACATACCTTCATACGTCCCTGGGCATGCATAACAAAATACAGTAAGCAAAATGACAAAATGGGGGACATCACAGATCAGGACTTTTTTATTATAGAAGGAGGGATTGTCACTCAAAATGT
Source organism: Ophiothrix spiculata (assembly GCA_000969725.1). Lineage (NCBI taxonomy): Eukaryota > Metazoa > Echinodermata > Ophiuroidea > Amphilepidida > Ophiotrichidae > Ophiothrix > Ophiothrix spiculata. The sequence continues at coordinate 35,444 of JXSR01S034703.1, forward strand.
GGAACAGTTGGTAGGTCTACCCTTATATCTTTTCATTTAGTTTCATCATCAATAATACTGGTATAATTCCAACAGGTTCTTTGTGTGTACAAAGATACTGGTATAGTGTATTATTGTTTGTTAATTACATTGGTAAGGCATAATTGAAATAGTTAAATTTAATTAGTATTGTACAGTGAAAAATGAAGCTGTCTAATTAAATTGTGGTTGTGACGTGATTCTTTTTTTTTTGTGTGAAAACAGATCAACTAATTACAAAACAATACATTGATTTGTTTGACCTTAACTACGGATAAATAATCTTGAACGTCTCTAGGGCTACTGTCTTGTATAACTGTGGATCTTTTGTTTTCAATCATAAGCAATCCTTGCCATTAAATTCATCACATCATCCTTGCCAATAGTTTTATTGGACAAAATTTTCCTCATATCTAGCCAATCAATCTTAAGCCTTAAAGGTGCATTGGACAAAATGGTATCTGCAGTTGATTTACAGTATCCATGTTTGGTAATAATTGTCTAGTACAGGCATTCTCAATTAAATTTTGTGAAGTGCCAACTTACAACAAATAAAAATCTGAAGTGCCACATTCCAATAGGAGCGGAGCGAGCGAAGCAAGCGGAGCGTCCTAACGGGTGGGGTCCAGGGGCCCGGCTTAGGGCCCCGGTGGGGTCCAGGGGGTGAAGCCCCTGGAAGCTCCTGTGTTTTAGCCTTTTTTGAGTGGAAATGAATGGCTTTCTGAACATGTTTTGATACAATTTTAAACAATTTCAACATTCAAATATTACACTTTACAAATTATCAAAAATGAACAAAATATTTAAAAAAAGTCTTTACTCACCCCTGCAACTAGTGAGTAAAATGGCACCTTGAAGATTTCGCTAATGCTCCGAAATCAGACATTGCATTGCGGTATGTTTGATGCAAAATCTGAATGTCGTAACGATGCAGGTATATGATAATTATGGGGGTCAGTATTTTGGATATTTAAGATCAATGGGAGTTCATCTTGTTTTTATGTTTGGCCAATTTATCTTTTTTTTATTTTTTTTTATGGGTGCCGCGCGCGCGCCACTTGGGAACGTACGACGCGCCACAAGTGGCGCGCGCGCTGCTATTTGCGAATGCCTGCTCTAGTATCTAGAAGAAATTCTGATCAAAACACCAAAAAGTATAACTTTGTTTTGAATGTTGATCCTGGGTATGAGGTTATTTTCTAAAGCTGTGTAATGAAGTTAGGGAAGATGTTAAGTTTCATTTGGGAGACATTACTGTTTTTTCTTCATAGATTGCAGATAAATCAAAAGAAATCTCCATTTTTCATTAAATTTGCTAAACTATAGCAATATTTTTCGTTGTTGATAATGATAATTAATAATGAAAGAAAATCTAATTATTTTGCTATAAAATGGTTGAATTTGACCACGAAACTTTGCATGCTTCATCATCTACAGATAGCAAATGTAAAGTTTGATGTGCATATCTTGAACCAACTTGACGCTACAGGGAAAATGTATTTGAAAATGACCCATACAGAACTAAATGATATTTTTGTTTGTTAACAAAATCCTCCAGTAAATCACAACTATTTTGATCATATATCTCAAATGAAACATAATATGGGCATAAAAATTGCAGGGATTATGGTAAAAAAAATGAGGCTTCCTTATGGTATAAAACTCTCCAATTTGATTTTGGAAAGCAGGGGGTAAAAACATTAATAGGAATACACACATTTAATAAAAAATAACTCAGCGTCAAAGAAGATACCATTACGGTTATCAGGGGGCTGTTTTATAAAGATTTGAATCAAGCGTATGTTTAATTTAGACTTAAATTTACATTGTATAAACCTATTTTATGCTTGATAAATCAAATTTACGCTCAATTCAAATCTTTATGAAACAGACCCATGTTTCTCTTAAATCTGTGGTAAAATAATAGCTACCTACCTGTACAGAAGGACTAGTGGATGCAGCTCCTTCACTTGTAGGTTCTATATTCCTAAGCTCTGCCCATTCAAACATTAAACCATCTGTTACTTCAGCAAAAGGGTTGAAATCTAACAGAACTATTTTATTCTGGATGAAAATACAAAATCAAAATATCAATCCTGCTGAATATTCAAATAAACTTATGTTTAAGGTTTAATCTATGTGATAGCAACAAAATTTAGAAATTTTTTTTACCAAAATCATGAAAGATTCAGGCACAAAATATTAATACACAGTGATATGTCCTTGATCAATTCTAATCAATCATTGCTAGTCTCTTACACAATACAAAAACACCAGTTCACAATGTTATAGAAGACAAGGGATATGTTAGGAATCTTGTAACAGAATCTGATTGCTTCTGCATACTTCAAGGTCTATAAGAGTATAGATGAGTAATTATTGCTTACGAATGATGTTACAAAAACATGAGCTGCGCAGAATTTGAAACCAAGTTTCTTTGAATGCCTGAAGAATTTATAACCAGATGATTGCTAAGTTTTTTTCCAGAAAGAGGAAGAGGGCCTGCCCAGAAAAAATCACAATTAGATTGCTTAAAGGTCACAAAACATGGAGTTACAAAACATGGAAGGTTCCAAAAACTGAAAACTAAGTTTTTGTTTTCAGGAAGAATCCATAACCAGATGGATGTGCCCCATACTTACTTCATTCTTGAAGAATACATCAAACACATCTGAAATTGTAAATGAAAATGGAAGTAAGTAGAATTCATTGCTAGTAGGTTTTATCTTGCATTTACAATTTCACTGCAAATATTGTTTACACCATCAAAGTCTTAACTTGAAATTTTGAAGTTCCTCCTTCCTTTAGGCACAAATTGTGATTGTTCCATCTGCCAGGCTGCTCAATGTTATGTACCTAACCTGGAGTTTTCCTCTTTTGTGAATGTTGACTGTTGGCCAAAGAACGCTTGATTTAATTTAAAGCTTTTTTAAGTTGAGGATTGCGTTAATTTTAAATGAGATTTTTATTACTATGTTTTTTAAATAGTTCTATTCTTTTATGTAGATTTCAAAATTTCATATTTAGAAATAATACTCACAATCTTCGTCCAAAAATTTTCCTTGAATATATTTTCTGTGGAACTGACATATGCGATGACGTATCTGGTCTTTCATTGATTGTAATACTGGAAAGAAGGTTGTTGGATCCCTCTGGGATATACCTAGAACCAAAAAAAAGTCAGAAGTAAAGAATTTAAATACTTTTAATTTGTATTTCAAATTTTCAACTATGTAGTAGGTGATAAAAGTGAAGCACATTCTGTATTTCAAATTTTCAACTATGTAGTAGGTGATAAAAGTGAAGCACATTCTATACAAATTTCATCTTCAGCCACATTTGATATTAGTCATAAATTTCATTGCTCTCTCAAAAAAACAAAGAAATACATTAGAAATAACACTGATAAACAGATGCATGTGGCACATTAGCCTACAATTTTGTCATTTATGTGGTGCATTGTAAGAACTAGTTGAGAAACCCTGCACTAGAGAATTAAAAGCTCAGTAAACTAAGCTATATTCTTCAATAGGGATGCCTACAAGGAACACATCATTTCTGCTATTATTTAATTACGGCATTGCGCAGTAAAAGGCCACTATTTTCCACATACCATTGTGCTTGATGCAAAATTTGTTCATATGCTGCTGGTAACCAGTTTAAAATATCTAGCACTGAGCAAAGTTGATTCCACATATCTGAGAACTTGAGTGGTCTAGAGGAACAGCACAGGACTTTGATTGCCGAAAGAAAGCTTTTATATATCCCACATGAAATAACTGAATCATGTTCCTTCTGGACATACGATATCTAGATTTTGGACCAGCAAATATTTGTCTCAGAGCACCATGGGGTGCAAGATATAAACATACAAAGAAAGAGGCATGACTTTGCTGGAGTTACATAATCACTATTTCTAAAATGTTAAAGATAACGAAAGGGGGTAAAAGTAGAAATTTCAACTATGACTCACCAATAATGTTATCTTGCTTCACAAATACTCTGAACTCCATGGCCTCAGATATATCCATCCATTTACGCAAAATTAACTAGAAATAATGTACAAGAGAAAAAAGAATAGGTACATCACAGGAAAGCAACAATAAGATGCATCTCACAGTGAGCTTACATTTGCATTGATGTACAACAATTAGGCCAAACAATATAGTTTGGCTGTACTCCACCCACTAACTCTAAATTTGAAAATCCAAAAAACTGTACAAATGAATACCATCCCTATTTTTGGAAAAAATTCCTAAAGGTGTTTTTTTCCCTTTTCCAATTTTCACATTCTGAAATGTGAAAAATTACCTGGTTTTAGCAGTTTGTGTTAAAAATTAGTTTTACAATTGACTGATATTTTGAACCTAATGTTTGTGCCAGGCTTAGGGTGTTTTATAGTTCCCCTGACCAAACAACTGACAGACCCTATCATTTTGAACCATTTGTAATATAACTAAATAATTTTTTGGTGCAAGATTAATTTTGCACAGTTAAAAAAAATCATCAAATAAGTCTGCACAAGCAAAAAGCTAAAGGAAACAATGTTGTTGTTATTTTGTTTTTGTTTCTTTACAATACAATAATCACCATCATGTGAGTTACATTAGAACTGCTCTTTAGTTGATATCCAAAAAGTATTGTCAACAAAAAAAAATCCACCCTGTGCTGAAGTCAGCGTGTAATGCATTATTGTTGAACAATGTCATTCACATCATGACATTTACAGATAAATGCGGAAAGATATAATTTTTCTCACCTCAAACTGGATTTCATCTGCTGCTATTGCTTCATCTTCACACGACTCAAAACTGAATGAAAAATAAATATATTCAAGGTTATAATAGTTTAACAAGCCTTATATGTAGTATCTTATCTAAAAATGATATTTATGGAAGTATTTTGTGGTTTGGGGATCGGATATTCTGTCGAACGCTGTTGTTGAATTTGGCATACTCATGCATTGTTACTGGAGTGAAACTTACTGTACGATATCTATGGAGTAAACCAATATTTCCAAAATATTTTACACTTCCGCTCTGATTCATTAATATTTTCTTACAAGAAAGTTGAAAGATATATTTATGCTCAATATATCAAAGAAAGGGGTTGATACAAAAAATGATTTAGCCGAAAAGAAAAATTTTGTAGACTTTAACATTCAATGTTTCACGCCAGGAAGTAACATGGAACAACCTAAATTAACCAATCAGAAGACAGTATTATAGTGTGTGACATCAGTGTGTCCGACAAATATATTTTGCACTCGCCTTGAGTGCCTAAATTCAGATTAAGTGTTGGAATGGAAGTTATATCATTGTATAGTCTGAGTCTTATCTAAGTTTGCCTTCACTTCGTCTGGATATAACATGATAACTTCACTTCACACAATAAATTGCTCTTTAGTTCAGATCTACCATTTGCGGAATAAGCCTCAAACACAACCTTGAGCTTTTGTGCAGCATGGCGCATAGGTTGATAGATGCAGCCTTAACAGCTTGCAGTTAAATTTTGAAGCAAATCATGCAAGCAGCAAAGACACATTAAAGCAGTAAATTCCCTCTTCAAACTGCATGAGGCTATACCCACAAATAGCAGATTGTGTAAAGGGCAAATAGTGTCTGATTTGGGTATTTTAATTCAATGTCTTGTGGTTCATTAATTAAAGATTTTGGAAAAGGTTTCAACGTCTTCTTCATTTAGATGTTCATGGCTGCAGGAAGTGAATGTGTTTCAGTACAAAGGAGGTAATTTGGAACTTTTTACTTACCGACATGTTAAGTCATGAGTCACAAAATCTGAGCTCTTCAGCAGCAATATTATATCATTTGGAGTGTGACATTTTAGCGTGTTACCACAGGCTATCCAACTGGCATCCTGTTAAATCAAAATGAAATACCGGTACATGTGAAACATCATCTTTAAATTTCAAATTTTGAAAATCAAATTCAAGTTTGCTCTATAAACAAAATTTGTGATACTATCCGTACAAAATGTTGTACTGTAAACCACTGCCACTGCTTCAAATTTATGACAAGTCTATCAACCAGGTTTTAAAATTAAAAACACACAGGTTTAACCAGAGGAAAAGCCCTTGTTTGTTCTGAATTTTGGAAAGATGAATGCTTTTTTGAGTTTATAAATACTTTTTAACACAACATACATGTGAGTATAATTTGACACTATCAAGAAAAATAAAGGAAATTTACGCTACACACACTCAGCTAATTTTGAATCATTTCGAACATTTTAATTTTCACGCTTTTTAACATTTGGTGGTATACTTACCATTTTTTGCAGTATATTTATTTTCACGCTAGTCAAATTTAGCGCAAAAAGCAAGAAAATAAATGTAACACACCACAAAATGTACCACTAATAAAGTAGAATTCTTACCTTTGGACAACTCCAGTTTAATTTTGGAAAGACAGCCCCACCAAGGCTATGTATAGCATTATTTATGGACTGTTGAAGATCTGGGAAAGATGGAACCTACGTACAAAAAAAAAAGAAATAAACAAACCAACAATGGCAAGATTTTACAGATCATTGAAAGAATTACAGAATTCTAATAATAAGCTATGGTACAGTAGGCCATTAGAGGTTAGAAGCTAAAGAACACTATAAAAGAATCCACACATTCAAATCAATGTTTCATAGCAGTTTGGACACATGTCCATGACATGAATTATAAACTGAAATGGTTCTTCAGATGACACATGAAACTCATTTCAAGATCCTACACTGGACATTTTAGAATGTGCATTGAAACTTGTGACAAATGGCAGCTATTGCAGATAGGACTTTCTTGCACTCACATGATAAATTTAGTGATTATCACTTATAAGTGCATTTATGCCACCCATTACAACCAATAGTCATACATGCTTGTGCTTCAAGATGGTTCACTGTGTTCAGTAAATCTGCGCAAAATCTTGAAGATATTTCATTTGAAAAAAGACTATAAAATGAAAGCTAGCTGCAGCATGTCAGACATTTAGTTCTATAAACTTTAGTCAGGAACACTGTAGGATTGTGAGTATTCTACATATATGGCAGTGATGAAAAATAAAATGGAAACCTGACCTTTGCAGGTGTGTCATGTATTTTATCACAAGAGTTTCAGATTAGATTACTTACCTGACTTTGATTTTCAATATCTCCTCCTTCATATTCTTGCTGAATTTCTTCAATTTCTGCATTTTCTCTGTGAACAGTATTTCAATAGACATAGAAACTTTAATTAATATTGAGGTAAGCATAAGAGGTTCAAAAAATAAAAGAGAATTGATTTTTAAAACTATTTCCATAGTTTTATGTAAAGATCATAAAAGTAGTGAGGCATAATCTACATTGTAGAACAAAATCACTTCAAATATATGCGTTTTGAATCATACAAAATGCACCAAACCAATCTCTGGTAATCATGTTAATTTTGATAGTAGGCTTACCATTTCACTTCACAAAAGCAATAATAAGCAAAGAACTAAAACTAAAAAGACATAGAAGATATGTCTACAACAAGTAGGTGTTTTCCCCTGTGGTACCCCCTAAGTTAGCAAAAAACTGACCTACCAACTGACATATTTGTCCATGTTTTCGGACCAAATGTATGTCTCCCCCAGTTAATGTCCATCCCAAAATTTCTGAAAATATTACAAACCCCCACCTCATTCCCAACGAGAGGGCCCTTGGTAACAAAAAAGTCATGAATGAAGTTCCATTTGACATAACATGGCAGGGACAGATCTAGGAACTATTTTGCCAAAACCAAACAAGTAAAGTAACCAAACATGTGATCCCCTTTCAAATTTTGAATGTTTTATACCTTAAAATAACCCCTTTGCAACCATTCCGAACACAAAAAAAGACGAATGATGATGATAGCTCAGCTCAGAGTCATCAATTGTTGCTCTGAAAAATATGGGAGGGGTAAAGGGGACATGCTGGGGGAATGCCCTTCCACCCTGCCATGTGTTATGAACATTTTGTTTGGCTTCATGGACTTACCCTTCAGGTAAAACTATTCCATCTTCATTTAGGTAATCTATAAACTTCTTTGATAAAGGTATAATCTTACTGTAAAATAAAATAACAACATTAATGTGTATTATAAGTGCATGCATCAGTACCCAGAAAAGTTTGATAACAAGCATCAGCAAGACAAATCCAGCGAATGAGTGAAAAACAACCCTAAGAAAAATTATATTGAATAATTAATAATATTACGTTCTTATATCCAATAAACATCTGGATCCTGATACATATCACGATCGAGATGTTGAATATTAAAGAAGGCCTATCGTTTATTTTCTACTATATTACAATAGTGGGGATTAAAATATGGACTGAACAGAGTCATAAAATTAGAATTGTGTCTAATAAAGATAGAGGACACACACCAAAATTTTTCTACGGCTGTACAACAAATGAGTTCACCGTAAAATGGCACTCTCTAAAAGAAACTTAATAACTTTACTGGGTTAGCGATTGTTCCTCACAGCTCATTTCAATCATCCACATATACAGTAACCAAAGACACGTACTGGAAACACGTAAAAATCATCAGGATTATCTATCGTCATTTTACCAAGAACATCATGACGTGTCATGGCTAAAACTACAGAGATTCTCCCTCTTGTGAAATTTAGCAGTATAATGCATAAATACTCGTCACAGAAAATTTGGCATGTACAGGCCAGTTGAAAAGATCTCTTGTACATGTTTTGATGTCAAAACTTTTCTTGCAAACCTCGCGACTTTAAGAAAAACCTAATATGTCTATGTTTGCCTCAATTGCTCAATGCTGTAGAGCAAATGAGCTGTCATTTAAATGTGAACATGTAGGGCACCACAGCAGCAATTAATGCTTGACAGCTTTTCATTTCCCTACTTGCCATCCACTTTTTGTTAGATTACTTATCTTTATTACAACTGAACTACCTAGAAGGGAAGTGTGACAGTTGGAATCCCATAAAACCGGTCTTACCTTTAAGTCCGGACCAAAGTCTCAACCAATGAATAACTTCTCCAACAATATTAAATATATATATTGAGCATTAACCAACTTAAAATGTATGGAGGGGAATTGGGGCAACAACCTGTCTTTTTTTCCATGATAATCTTTCATGTGAGTCAAAGCCATTTTGAGTAATAGGCCTATTACTATTAGGCATACTAATCAACATGCAAAAATCTCTACTAAAATAGGTAATTGGGTTTAATCTTGAGGCATGTTCTTCACAATTCTTTTGTGCTCCCTCAAGCATGTTAAATGTAGAGTCATGTCCAGTTAAAGTATTTAGGCCTTACTATTATAATACAAACATTTATCTATATTGTTTGTATTATTCCAAACTTGATTATTCCCAGATGGTTGAAATAATGGCAAATGAATGTTCAGAATCAAACTGAATGTCCAAACAAATATCCAAATGAATGTCCAATTTCCAATGTCCTGCCAAGATCACTTGGTCTTGGCCATGCAACACTCCACAAAGGATATTCATACTAAATTTACCCATAAAGACTTCCTGAAGTTGTTACTAATGTTAGTTGCATACTAGCCTTCCTCCAAGGCGTGAGGCTGTATCCCCTATTCCAATATCCAATACATGCAAGGCCTGCTTCCCATTTCTTTAATTATTCTCACTTCCCAATGTATATGATATACAGTAAATCAATGGTTATACCTCCCTCTGAATTCAGTTTCCTACCCACTTGGAGGAAATATAGATAAGCTAGTAGACACCATGGACAGAGGGTCCTTTGTCTGTAGTCAAACAGTTCATAATATGTTCTAACAGTCACATAATACATTTGCTTGCTAACAACATTTATTTGCAAGTTCACATAGGGGAATGTAATGTGGTTGGACTTATGGTCTAATTTTGGAGTAATGAACTTCAACTACTTTGTGCCCTCTGTCAGGCCATGGTCAGGGTACAATGTAGGTTGAGGTTCTATGGTCCATTGTAAATACCAAAATAGAAAGTTTGAAGAAACTTTAAATGCAAACAGTGATGATTTTTTGGTTCTCCGCTACAATTTGAGACTTTGTGAGAATTAAAGTAGGCCTATTAATTGGATACCTGTGCAACTGTTTTAAAAATAGCATATTTAAGCATGGACAGTGGAAATATAACTTTCACAGAAACTTTGACTGAATATTTTGGAGAGAGTACAGGACAACAGAGACTTGGAGCAAGTCTAGTTAACTTGCATAAAAATGCTGTTTGAAGACACGTTACCATGGTTACCATGTAAACAAGCACTTATGAAGCTTTTTAGGAGGATCACCATCAAGCATCAAGCATCAAGCAACACAAATTGTTTGATTTCTTTGTTTTGTGCAATGCGATTTTTAAAAATTTAGTTCAAAAAGATTCCTTTCATGAATATGAAAAAAAAAATCTGTTTTTTCAAGTATGTACCATTAGTATTTTTCATTTTATGCACAAATTACTGTTATGTGAGCTGTCCTATGCAGTTTGCCTCAAGCCAAAAACAAAGTTTTTTGGCTTGTGTTTCTCGAGCAAGTCAGAGCTGTCTGATGATATTTATCAACCGATGCCCATCAATGGCGACAACAAGCAGTCTTTTACAGACTGCGTGTCGATGGACAATGAATGATTCATATCGACATGATCGACAGATTCTGAATAAACCATAAGAGACCGTTCACAAACTCTTGTAAGGGGGGGGGGGGGCTGATGCCAAAAGGGGGCCCATAAAATTTTTCACCCTCGTATGGGGGCCCTGAAAAAAATTACCACAAATTTTCCGGTAAAAAACCGGGTTCCCGAAAATTTTCCGCAACAATTTTTTTTTCATCAGCCCCCCCCCCCTTACAAGCGTTTGTGAATGGTCCCTATAGTTTATCTCAGAGTTGTTTTTCCTCGTTCGCGGGGTTTTTCTTTCCGACGCTTGTTGTTAAGCTTTCTGCGTACTGAAGCACTTATTTAAGCACGTATTAGCAGAGCATGATTTGTTGATTTCGATCGTTTACGCTCACGCTGTTGGCGCGCGCATTAAGAGTGGCGTACACGACACGATTTGAAAGGAAAAACAAATTTGAGAGATAGTATAACACACCCAAATTTTTCTATTTTGCCAGTGCACATCACATTTAATTATCATGCAGTAAGCTTACCTTTCAATTGTGATTTGTTTGAATAGCTGGTACCAGGAGGAAAAACTGCAGTTCAGAACTTGTTGTTTCTTCATCTTTGAAAAATAGAAATTGTTAAAGTATCAAGAGTTTAAAAAGAAATATACAGGTGGAAAAATCACACTGAAAAATCAGAATGATGAAATTGCATTGTAAGCGCACCCTACTCAATCTTTTGACGTCACTTGGAGAACGGGGATTTTTCACACACAAAAATGTATGCAATTCATTTAGTGGGTTGCGTCTTTCTCTACAGTAATTGCAGCAACGAAACACAATCTCGGACAAAAAACATTGTCATTTGATTGTAGTTTGGATTCCTTCTTTTTTCATTGTACTCAAATCGTTTTCTTTCTATTGACACAAAACCAACGAAATGAATCCATAGAACCAAGTCAGAGATTGGTTTTCTTTCCAATATTTTTTAAGCTTATCAGACAAAGGCTAAAGCAGAAGTTTCTTCATTGTTTAGGTTGACCTTCAATTTCAGCATTACTATTTACATATTTGTTGAGTTTTGGCTACACGTAGAATGGACATTTCAGAGGATGAAGAAGTGATATTGGAGGTA
>JXSR01S034703.1:63028-73294 GCA_000969725.1 Ophiothrix spiculata
ACATCAAGGAGGAGAGGTGACCCCAAGGATGGGTATAATACATTGCAAGCAAAGTGGTCTCCAGCGAACCATCTTGCTACTGCTGTACATAGTTTGAAGTTACATCTGGATTTTGCTCTTAATGGGTAAGAAAGATATTATCTCAAATTTTAAAATTTTCAGGTCTTTGGCTGACCTTTTTTTAATCTTAAAACCTAACCCCTCCAATTTTTCCCGCTGGTTTGTAAACGTGGATGGCGGTCATTTTACATATTTGAGGTTGCACCCCTCCTCTTGGTTACAGAGGTGTATTTTTCAGAATCTATATTCAGATACAACCATCAAAGAGTTATTCCCCCAAAATTGTTGATAGAGTAGGATGATACTTTAGTAAGTTTGAAATGCAAATTACCCACTATGGAAATTAAATGACTTGATATAATTTCTAGTTCTTTTGCATGCTTGTTATTTGTAACCTGTAGAAGCAGAGAGGTTTTCCTCTTAAAGGTTAAGTCAGAATGTTTGTCTATTTTTTTTTTTTGCTGTAAGTCTGTATCCGTCTTTTATTCTTCACATTAACTTGGTCAAGCCCATATTAATATGTAAGTAAACCAAAAAAAGAAACTTCAAATCAAACTTGGAAAGTATCAAGGTTTGAATTGAATTGAATGAAGACTGGTGATTTTGGCTTATAGCTATTATCCTGATACACAATAGCAACCATCCAGAATGGCTTAAATTATGTTATGGTCTACTGCTGCATGAGTTTTGAAGTGATTCCAAACTGATGATATGAATAGTCTTGATTCTTATACATCGATAAAGTTTAAAGGGTGTAATTTCTCAAATCCTCAACTAAATTCTGTGTTCTTTTCTTCCTAAAGAGCCATTACAGCAGAGGAACATCTTGCCGGCTTGTCCGATGATAACCAGGACCAGATGGAGAAGAGTTACAAGATGCTAGAAACACTTCTTGAAGGAGCTAATGAGAAGCTTCAGTCTAGTTACAGCTGCTTGCAGCAAGCATCAATGGCACTGTCAAAACTACAAGGAAAAACAGTGCAAAAGCATCCAGGTGAGTGGTTTGTTGCTGAAAAATCTGGTCAGTGTATGATTAACAGCTTTTTCTTTGTTTTTTTTTCAGAGAGTCAAAGCGCCATTCAGCACTTGCCAAAGGTGTGTGTCGCTAATTGAGAATCCCTAGTATAAAGTTACAAGATAGACCCAACTCCAACAGAAAGAACATATGTATATTATGTAGAGAAAATTCTCATTATTTTGAGGTAGCTAGTGTCTCGGTTGGTATTAACTTTTGAACCCTCTCCATTCCATGTGTATCTGTACCACTGATCCGGACCAACCTGAAAGTTAAGTTATAACCCTGAAACTCACTTTGATTTTGATTTTCCTTGCTTTACTTTTTCATTTTACAGTAGTCTGAATTGTTCCAATAACCAGCATTCAAAAAAGAATAATATTTATGTCGATCAACATCTCTGACATTTACGTTGACATCTATAAACGAAGCCACATTTGGTGAAAATTGCAATCATATTTTTGAAAATAGGAGGAATTTCTTGCCTCTGTCGAATAAATAAAAGCTAAATTACCCATCAACCATGGGTTCAAAGCTTCATTGATGTCTTCTGATGTAAATAAAACCATTGAAAATTGTAACTACTCATGCCGGTTTACAGACACATCAACTTTCTCACATATGACTTAAAAGCCGGTAAACTGGCTCATTGGGTATACGAAACGTGTACATGTGAGCCAGTATACCGGCTCGTCAGATTCAAAGGGTTAATATGATAATCTTATACTACTGTATCATTCTAGAAACCAAGCAAGATGACAGTGATGCTAAAGCTGCTCCCTCAGCAAACCTACCAATGACCACACTGGTATCGCCTGTAGCACCTGAAGACATGGACTTTGAAGACACTGTAAGTACACCATTGAACTTCTGAGGTAAACACACAGTATGTGCAGTTAAAATAGTAGATGCTCTTATTAAATGTCCATCTACTCCCTAGGTTTTACAACATGACAGTTTTACCTTCACTGTGAAACTCACCATATGGTGAAACCTGTCACATGAGTGCAAGAGAGTAGTATCTATATTCGGATTTCACACTGTATAATCACCAGTCTTGGTGGTGACTCTTTACAGTCAATTCTTGATGAGTTTTGTAAATGGGCAACCCAAACTGATATGAAACTTAATCCGGGTAAATGTTTTAATATGAATGTCTGTTTCATAAAAACCTACCAGAAGTTGCACCTCTCAAAATGTGTCTTAAAGATGTGAAACAAGTGAACAATGTCAAAATTCTTGGTGTCACTATATGAATTCCCAATTGGTAAGTGATATGATTACGGGGGTGCGATAGCAGGGTGCAGTAGTTTTTCAGTGTTTTCCCTGCATGGGTGTATGTTACACACACTTGGGGGAAGTAGGCAAAATACTGTCATGCGCATAAGGTTTAACTGACTGTATTTTGTGGTTTCCTAAGCGATATTTATAAGGTATAGTAAAATCTTATTTGATATGCTTTTTTCAATAGAGCTTTGCTGTTTGTTTTATTTGTAGATTTTTGAAGCTGACATGACCAAAGAAGACCACAGTACAAGAGATCAAGACTTTGATTCTGATTGGTTTATTGAGGAAAAGGTGGGTTAGTTTTCATTTATTTTGTGTTTGTTTGTTTGTTTGTTTAAATATGTTGCATAAATTGCTCATAGTAATATCAATCTAAAAGAAATGTTAAAAAAAGATGATCCAAAGGATGTAAAATCACATCAATGGTCAAATTTGATACAGAAGCTTACCTAGAATATGTTACAAAATTGAAACAGAAACAAAGTATAAGCCAATCTGGTGTAGGAGGTTAAACAAATAATCAGATGCTAGTCTTGTAGGAAAGTAAAACAAGAACAACAAAGACTTGCCAAATGGCATGAAAACTCCTTGACAAATATACCAATTCACTTATATTTTATATACTGGAAATAGGGTCCTAGAAATGCCAACATTCAGAAATGGAAATTCGAGAGGTTCTTTTGAGGTAACGCTTACACAACTCAGCACCTATGGCTAGAATCAGTGCAGCCCTGGATGTTAGGATTTTTCAAAGCTATTGAAGTGGTTTCCTTACTCATCAAGTTATATTGAAATGTATTAAAAGCTTGCTAAGTGGTATTATAATAGTTTGCATGTGTGAACAAATCTTTTCATGTCATAGACCTTTTCAAACAGCGATCGGAAAACTTCGGAAAACATGTTCACGTGCCACAGCTGCGTATACGCGGCAGATGCAGAGCAGACGACAATGAAAACAAAATTATAGTACCTCAAAAGTGTATGATAAAAACGGCAACGTTCGTCGTTGTTGGAAACATATTGTAGACGTGTCGAACTTTGTCAAACGATGAGGCAATGAGGTACTTTTTAATTCCGGAAAAAATCGGAATTGTTCTGAAAGCTCTCGGGAAGCTCCGGAAAAGATCGGTTTGAAAAGGTCTATACCTTTATTCTTAATAAAGCCCCGTGGGAAGGATGTACTAAACTTTGATGAGGGTAGCTCTTATTATTTTTCAGAAAAAGGACCCACTTTTAAACATTATTCTTGGCTCATATGAGCCAGGAAATTTTACTTACTTTTTCCTAAAGTTGACCCATATTTGGTGATTTTTGTTCCAAGAATTGGACCCATTATTTTGGTATTTTTGGTGAAAAACTCATCCGGTTAATACATATCTTTCATTCCAGGCTAAAAAACAACAAGAGGCTGAAGAAACCAAGTATCTACTTCAAGAATTGCATACTGTCCTAGGACAAAGGTCAAAAGAAAGAGATCTTAGACAACTGGCAAGAAAAGGACAATTAGATGAACAGTCTGTACCTGAAGAGACATCTGAAGTCAATAATTCAGCTAAACATATGGACACAGAGGGTGAAGATAGTAGGACACAAAATACTTCTGGTATAGAAGGAAATTGCCAGGAAGTTGATGCTGAAGAAAAGGAACATCCTTGCACAGGGGATGCGGAAAATAGTATAAAAAGCAACACCAAGAATGAACATATTATCAGGACATCAGATGAAGGTGATGGGAAAGACACTGAACCCCTTCAACCACCAGGACTGCCACATCAACTGTTTGGGTTACCCCAACCAGCTGCAGGGCTTCCATTCATGACATCAGTGGCAGCACAAGCTGTGATGAAGTCCAGGTTGCAAGGCGGCTTGGCTGAAGAAATGTATGGGCAGGATGACTCATCATCGGATGATCAAGGGTGAGGGGAAGAACAGTAAAGTGGTTTATGATCCCACCTTACACGTATCGGGTATGATTCTCGATGAGGACACACACCAAAATTGAATCGAGGAATTTTTGACAAGACTTTATCTGGTTCGGTTGGAGCATCGAGTCAGAAATTGTAGATATTTCACTCCTTGTATAAGGTGTGTAGAGAGTTGGGCAAATACTTCATGTAAGAGATAGTCATCGTTTTGAGAGGACTTTCAGCCAATCGGTCCCATGTGCTGAAGATAATACCTTTACATGCAGTTACAGTTTCTCAAAGAGTAAGGCACCCTACCCTGACAGTATTCCTGATCTGGTCAAAATATCTTGACTTCAAACAACCACAGTACATTGATTTTAAGATTGCTTTTCATAGGACAAAGTGGAAGATGTGCTAAATTTATATATGCTTACATTGCATAGTACATAGGGAAAGAAACATGCATCATGTAATAGAGTGTGCTGTTACAACAATGTACAATGCTTTTGTGAATTATCGCAAGTGCATTTTGAAAGCATCATCTATACTTAACAAATAACAAAAGAGATACTATCCTGATGCCTTTGGGATGTCATAGCGGCATCTAAATGACCATGTCTTGATGCTTTGGGAGAACATCACAAAAGGCTTGCCAAAATTCAGTCTGCTGCGATCTGACTTCGTGAAAGCATCGGGATGGACTCGCAATGCATTTGTAAAGATATTAACCTTGTAGAGGTATTAAGAAGAATTGAAATGCATCTTGACAACTGGCAAAAATTTCAAGATACACTGATGATATTTTGTCACGAAAAATTTGTCAAGATGTTCTCCTGATGTCGTGCTGTGTTGGGCCGACGTCACGGCGACGCTTCAGTGAACCTTTTGTGATGTTCTCCGGAGCATTCTAGATGCAAACATTACAGTGGGTTGACGAATGCTCCTTGCCCAATCCCCCTTTTCTAGCCAATCACTCCCAAATTACCCAAAATAATGTTCAAAATTCTTAAAAACTTAATTATTTTGGTACAATCTTAGTTTAGATCCATTTTTAGGAGCCATAACATTCGCCTTTGAAAACAAGGTGTCAAATTTAACCCTTAGAACACTAGTGGTTGGTTTAGTGCAGGGGTTCTCAACTAGTTCTTACAATGCGCCACAAAAATATCAAAGTTCAAATTAAAGCGCTAAATGCACCCATTTTCAGTGCATTTCTTCTATATTCCCCCTGGATTTCTTTTTTTTTTTTTTTTTGAAAGAGTCAAAGCACCAATCAGTAATTGCTGATGCGCCAAATTTGGCACGTGCGCCCCTAGTTGAGAATCCCTGGTCTAGTGGCTGTGTGAATTTCCATATACACTAGCAGCCGCTGTAGAGGCTTTCCTAATTTGGTACATTTATGAGTGCAACAACCTATGCTACATTATATTGTTTGTTTTGAATTGCAAATGATCTTAAGAGCTTTATTTATGACTCTGCCAGTCAAATAAAGTTCAAGTTTGATTTACCCTTTTGCATACTAAATTCCCTCAAAGCCATTCAGCTATGGCTGTATTCTGTAGTATTAATACTGTAGTTTCTGTACTATTAACACTGCAGTTTCACTGAAATGTATATAAAAAATGTGAGCATTTTAAATCAGATAGATAATTTCATTATTCTTTATTGGGAAAATTTAAAAAAAGGAACCTGACTGCAGAGGAAGTTTTAGATGATGTATTTAAAATTACAAGGATTCCATGGTTGCTCATATATATTATGTGAATATGTAATTGTGAGGTCAGTATGTAGAAAACCAAACTTGTTGTAGCTTAAAAGGTTAAGAACATCGGATCTTGAGTGCTTTGGTTGACTGCAAGATATTTTAAAAATATTATGTTAAACTGCGCGAATGAATGTTCTTGTACGTGTTGGTAGAAATCATGTTTTGGTAGGAGAGGTTTAAAACTTTGCAACAACACTTACTTTAAACTAGCTTGGTTTTCTTAATAGACCCTTTTCGTAATTGCATACCCGCCAACATTTTCAGGTACAGGAGACTCTGTAACGTTTATGGGCAACTGATATATGGCTAGAAAGGTACACCCAAAATTTTGTATGTAGCTTTTGAAAACTGACAAGCAAAAAAAAAAACGCACAAGCGCACAGAAGACTCATAATTTAAATTTCTCAACAAAATTTTGATACAAAATCAAAGAATAAATTTTTAACATTTAACATTAACAATTAACATTTCTGCCAATAGGGAATTTTCACGCTAGCGGGACAAAGCGTTCGATTTTTTTAAAGGTAGATGTCCACCCTATCAGGAAGGCTACCTAAAAGTGGGAGACTCCCACATAAATCAGGAGACTTGAGAGGTATTGGTACCTTACTGCTTCATACATAACACATTATTTCAAACTTTCTATTTGGGAACAAATTCTGTTGAAGCTGGTGCATCAGGAAATTTGGCTGCAACGTTAGTGGCATCACTAAATAATGTGAACAAAGTTTGATATTTGTACACATTCAGCACAAAACTTCATCAGCAATTAAATTGCACCAGTGTCTTCATTACGAAAATGGTCTATACAGTTATAGTTGGGTATCTTTATTTACTTATTCTTTCTTTATTGAGGGATAATACTGCTTCAGTGACAAACACCTCATTGTAAGCATGAAAGGAAACCTGGAAATAATTTAATTGGACATTGATCATAATGGAACGGTAAAGCTTAAAAAACCTTTAGTATCCACACACCAATGATAACAAGACAGGCATTTTTGTATAATTATCACATTTTATATAAAACTCTAGATAAAGCTCATTTATTTGCAATCTACATCCATGTTAGCTTAAATATACATAAATATTGACCCTGTTTTTAAATGCAGATAAATAAAATATAGGGAATGGAATGTTTTCTACAGATAAAGGGGAAGCAAAACTTTGCATTTGTATTTTTTATTCTTAGCTGCATAGGATGAGTGTCAGGAAGTCTTTAAGTAAAAACAAAAGAGTTATTTTCTCCTGACACTGAACAATCAAGTTGGTCTTCAACATACATCAAATCAAATCTGTGACAGATCTTATACTTGTTGAAAACTTGATTATGGTTATAAAATTGTAAATGTATGTTCCAGAATTCAACTTGTTTTGATCATTCATTTGCTACTAGCTATCTTTCTGAATAAGAACATATCAATATAATGACATACATACTTAAATCTTAAATTTTAAATTAAAACATGAATAAATTTATAATCAAAATATAACTATTTGAGCATCTAATTTTCATTTACACTTTGTATTGCCACATACTAAATCTTTTTTGCCACCAAAGCATATATTATATACTGTATTAATAAATTTAGCGTGTTGAAACCCTATGACATTATTTCAAATAGTTTCAACCATCTAAAGAAAACCCCGTAAATAGTTCTTTTGAAAAGACTATTTACGGATTTTAAAAAGACTATTTACGGGTTTAAAAGACTATTTACGGGTATGAAAGACTATTTACGGGTTTTCTGCGTATTGTATAGTCGCGTCACTTTCACGCACGGAGTTACGCGCGCAACCAACTTAGACACGCAAGCCAATACGCGCGTTACCTATTGCTTGCATTCATGGTTATAGCATTTTGTTAGTGCATTTTATTATATTAAATCGAACCATTTGGCAAGTAAAAATTACATTTAAAATTTATTAATACAGTATATAAAACAAATATATACTCACATTTTTCAGATCTCTGGATTAAAACTATGGTCCTTCAGTGACTAAAATTTAGCTATTTTACTTCGGGGCTACGCCCCTCAGTAAAATAGCTAAATTTTAGTCACTTCAGGCCCATAGTTTTAACCAGAGATCTTCAAGTCAGTATATATTTGTATAATGTAACTTGCTTACTTATTAATATCCAATGCAATTACAGATTGTCCTATATTCCTGTATGTCCTGCTTGAACTACACAAACTCACAAACACATAACACAACAAATGAAATTATACAAATGACAAACAAACATGTAGTAAGTTCAGGTGCATTCAGAATCACTCAAAGTCGTATCAAGTAGATGTAAATGCATGCTAGTATGTCTGTATAAATTCGAGATATGAATAGCAACCTATGAAATGGTGTCCACCATCTTTTTGATTTGTGGGATGGTGGCCATCTTGGATTGTGGCTCATGGAGAATAAGTTATTGTACCACTGGCATTTTACGGCTCCATGTGCCACACTTGAATCTCCGTAATCTTGATCAGAGCAAGTCGCAACAGACGCTGCTTGAAACGCAGACACGGTTTGCGCATAAAACAAAATGACTGTATAAGCTATATATGCTTCAGTGAAGATTTACGCGATCTGCTTAGATAAGGCCAGGGAATCTCAACTAGCGGCGCGTGCGCCAAATTTGGCACTTTGACACTCTCTAAAAACAAAGAAATACATTAGGAATGCTCTGAGCAATAGGCAAGTTTGGCGCTTTCCCCTACAATGTTTTTCATTTATGTGGCGCATTGTAAGGACTAGTTGAGAACCCCTGGCTTAGATATTGGGCCAATCTGCAAACATCCGGAGGCACAATAACTCTGCTCTATGAGCAACAACAAGATGGCTGCAAGCACCGCTTTTCGATTTCAAGTTCTTTGACAGCGACAGATTCTGAATGCTCCATTACTCTCACTCTCATTACACACCACATCCAACAAAACAAACATAACAAAATCTTAGCTTGATAGATTTTATGCTAGACAAATCCAGGAAAATCTTCTTGAATTCTAACCCCTCCCTTTCACACACCAAATACAACAAAAATAACTGGTGATATATCTATAAATATAGTGAATACTATGTGGAAAATACTGGTTCACAAGAGTTCTATTACTACACTGTATAGAAACAATTGAAAATCAGGCCCGTCAGAGCTGCTATAATAGGTACTGCAACCGCCATACCACTCTAAAGTAAAAAAAATAACTGTAACTGTTCCTTATGCTGCTTTCATACTTGAATAGGTTTGTAGCTTTGTAGCTGTGTGACATAAATTTTTTGCAAAAAAATGCCACTTCCTGTTGTGTCAGCGGCAAAGTTGCACGTCGATGAGATAATCGATATCAGCAAAATTTTATCACACGGCAAGATTTTTCAAATTGAAATGAATTGAACTTTCAAAGCGACACAAAGCTGCAAAGCGACAAAAGTGTGAAATGAAGCAGACGACAGAGCTTCAAGGCTACAAAAGTATGAAAGCAGCAATAGATTTTTGACAAAAATTTCACACAACTATACCAACACACAAAAATGCCGAACCACCATAGAGGTCAATTCAGGAGTAAATAGCTCCATGTCAAACGAGTGCATCAATCCCGAACTTTTACCATGCTACTTACTCTGACGGGCCTGTTCAAAATTCATCTTTGGCATGAACAATATATAAAAATGTTACTACTATATTGCATAACAACTGGACGGATATATACCATTGCATAAGTGCATTATTGCATAAAAAATAACCCTGTTGCTTACAAAAGTGGAAAAAATAACCCTGTTGCTATAAATGTGTGGTCTACCGGATACCCTGGTCACATAACCTTGCGGCGAGGTAACAATGTGTTTACGGCGTCATGAATTCAGCAGACACCGGACGGAGACCGGTCAGTGTCATTGAGCCTAAGATAGACGCTGCATTGCGGCTTGTATACGATGTCTTCAGTTATGGTCTAATAACGATTGGAGTCCGACCGGACATCACAAGAGCTCGCAAGCATTCACCGGTGTCACACCAATGTCATACAGGTGTTGCAGCTTCCTGTGAATTACCAGACACTGGTCAGCGACTGGTGGTTATGTGACCAGGGTGTAATTCTGACTAGACAGCAGATAAAACATACATGTGAGTGTAGTTAGTATAACAACTGCTTTTTACTGGACTGAAAAGTCATGGCGGTTAGATAAATCAACAAAATCATTAATTTTGAACTTTATCTGAAGCATTAGTAATTAGTAAG
>JXSR01S034703.1:82865-101337 GCA_000969725.1 Ophiothrix spiculata
ACATCATACACCAGTAGACGGTATGGATCATTCTGACTCTGAGGGATAATACACAAAATGAGGTTTCATGTAAGAACACACAAGACGATGTGTGAAAAGTTGAGAGACAAACCAGAGGTGTAGCTTGAGTTTCAAAATTTGGAATGTGAGAATTTTTATGATGACCAACAACCGATATATGAGATTATGTAGCTTTTAAAAACTGACAAGCAAAAAAAAAGAGGTCTCACAAACGCACAGACGAATATTTTTACATTTTGTTTTTTGGCTATGAAGTCAATTTTGCGATGATTTTTGTAGCTTTTCAAACAAGTTGGTTCAAATTTTACTCAAAACTGATGTCATTCAAAATAAAAAACAAATCTTCAACTTTAAATTTCTGAAAGTGGTACAAGTGGCTGACTAATAAAATATTGGGCTGCAACTGAATCCCTGTACCCCCTCTGGCTAGGCCACTTAGAAGAAATACATATATCTAAACATTTCCTACAGTGTTAACATCAATTCAGAGTAGCAGTCACTTTGTAGCATGGTGTTGCTGCAGACTACAACATCAATCTTTGCAATTCAGAGTCAAGCTGGTTTTAGAATACCTGTCGTGGTAGTCGTATGACCAGCATGACACCAAAAATTTCAAGGGTGCAAACTTGACCTTGTCGCTCCTGGAATATTTTGCAGCAAGCATGATAAGCCGATATATATTAATTACCCTGTCATGATGGTCGCAACGATACATTGTTTTGAGTTTGAATAAATTAAACTTTTCTTTCGACAGACCATCGCAACAACTCAAAATTGCAAATGCATAGTTGTTTGCTGCATCTTCAAGATGCAATGCGAAAGCTACTCTGAAACCACCTTTTAAGTTGCAATCATACAAGATTCAAGATTTTATTGACAATTACCAAACATACAGGTGTAGTCAAAAATACAAAGACATTGAAAATGTATAATATTTAAAATGTCAACACAAGAACATTACTTTACATTAGTACGGATATTATATGCAATGGATGTAAACTGTACAACAGATTTAACAATATCATACTCTTGTGAGCTCATTAAAGAAATAAATAATTGGTCAAGAGGGAGATTTTCAATATCAAAAATGTCCGAAAGACTAGAAAATAACTTTTTGCGATGACAATCATAGAGTTTACAACGCAAAAGGAAATGGTATTCATCTTCAACTCATTTGAATATTGCTGCAATGGATATTCACCAGAAAAGATGAATTCAATTGCAATGTTCTATTATGACCAAACATCAAGTTAATCGTTATATATTTGTTTGGAATTCTTCAAGAACAACATGGTTGAGAGATTCACTTGAAAATTGACAATGTCACAACATTGAAACAACCAAACCAGACACTCTGAAATCTGCTTTACAATAAAAGTTCATCTTTTTTAAAGTGACTTGGATTTAGGACAGAGAACCATGATATTTTGATTATGATGTAAATGAGTCTATTAACATCAGGAACCTTAAACCCGGACAGGGGACCAGTACGATCTTGTAATGTTGATGGCCCCATCAATTTTAAATTGGCTAAAGTTAAGTTAACGAGGGAAAGGGGTTTGCCCACTGAAGAAGACTGCAGTAAAAGCAGTTGACAATTTGAAAATTGTGTTTTGGACCAATGTTTAATCTAAAAAATTAATTTCTTAAACACTTTCTTATGTCTCTCTCCACTCTCTCCAAAATTCTTTGAACTGTATGTGTTTGCTAATTTACTCATATTTTTTGTGGATTTAATTCATGAACGCATAAAGTGTAGCGTTCACACAGCAATCTCTCATGCGAGCCTAGATTTTCAAGGAGGCGCCGGTCTGTGTTTACGCTCACGACTTTGAGCATGCATTTACAAATTACTGCCACAAACAATAGTGAAGACCCCTTTCCTCTAGCTTAAATTTTTTCATTGGAAAACCTGATTAAACCTGATATGTGTATCTTGAACCACTGGAAGAAAGGATTTCAGCAGATGGCAATTTGCAGCTATTTTCCATGCTTGAATGAGTAAATTCTGGATTATTGCCCAGGGCAAAATAAGCTGTTGCTTTTAGTTCCAAGGAATGAAAAGGTTTTTGACACATTCCAAGGCCAAAAAGAGTAAATTTGGAGTATGTCCCAAGGAAGTTATGGGTATTTAGGCAAGAATGACCAACGGTAATCTGTGACATCTTTTGTACGTTACAAGCAGCCGTAAATGAAAAAGTATGGGGAAAAAGAGTTAGTGGGATATACCATATTACTACACCTCTTGAATATTTATGAGTTAATACAGTATTTTTATTGGTTAAATAGCGGAGACCCGCAAAAAGTATTTTTGGCTACTTTCCTTCGTGTGCGTTAATACTCAAATACAGCCACGTGGGTATGCATTTACACATTGCGCCTGTTTGTTTTACACACAAGTGAGGAAAGTAAAAAAACCTTCAATATGGTACTACCATATGGCTCACGGCAAAGTATTGAATTTGTTGATTTCTGATTTATTTTCAAGTTATATTTTGACTTTTTTGAGGTGTAGTAAAACAAATACAACATGGTTTATTTCAGAGAAATATTGCAAAATCCTGTCCCTCAATGTTAGATGAAGTCTCGATCATCCAACACCTCAGGGACAGTATTTTTCAAAACATCCCCTCAAATCATGTTGTATTTGTATACTGTTCAACATACCTGATAGCAAGGTTTAGTCCTATTCCTCTGCTGTCTGTCATAAAACTTTGAAAACATATCATGACACGGCAGAGCTTCAGGAAATAAAGCCGACACAATGGCAATGACTATGAGTTGTGTTCTTGGGACGCAATCTTTCAAATACTTGTCAAGTTCCAGGTCTCCTATCGGTGGTACCTTATGACGACTACACCGGCATGTTGCTATCATATCACCTAACATTTCTGCTCGTAAAGCACTGGAGATTTTATATTACATTAAGGTAAATTAATAATGAATAAAAAAATATGACATATCTATAATAAAGAATAGCTTAATCATTGTCTATAGTGTCTTTTTTAACTACTAAATTACTAAATGAATATGGAATATGGCAAAAATAGAATAAGTATACAATCATAAAATGTATGTGGAATTGCTGATAATCAGAAGTTCAATCATTTTCAATATGACCACTTAAAAATAAACAAGCAAGCTATATAATACACCAAAACATTAAAAAGACTTATGCACAAAATAAATTAATATGCAGTGATTTGGTGTTAATTAATCCAAGTCAATAATTGCTAGTCTCTTACACAATACAAAAAACACCTGTTTATTTTCATGATTTTGATATCATTTGGGGCTAATTTAGTTGCTACTACGAGGACAAACCTTGAACAAAGTTTTTTTGAAAATTGGCACGTCATGTTTCTGAAAATCTGTGAGAAAGATGGTCTTTCTTCTGTACTTCGTCAATTTTCAGCCTCAACTTGTAATTTTTGCATAAGCACCTCATCAACTTTGCCAAAAATGGTTGAATTGTTGCAAGCTCAAAAAGCTTAGAGGGAACACTGGTGGGGATGTTAACTTCATTATCTAATGAAAGATGAAATAATCTTCACCTAACTGATGGGTTTGCATCATTTTACAGGCCTTGCCTTCTTGATGCAATTCCCCTTACAGCTATTTGTCCATGATACTATGCCTTTTAATTTTATAATTATTTGTATGAGTGATGGAAAATAAAAAATGAATGAATGAACTATCAAGATTGGTAGGTCTGTCCAAAAGGATGGAAGAAGCAAAATACATCTCTATATTTATATAAATTCATCCTTAAGTGACAATAAAGGATACACTGGACACCCAGTTAGTGGGCAAAATTTTCTCCTAGGTAGATTTGGTACAGAGGTGGGTGATGGTGGAGACATCCTGTTTGGGGAGCTGTTCCAGGCTGTGCGTGGTGTCGGAGCCTCATTTGACGTCACAGGGCTGTATTGAAGACAAATTAATTGCAATTGAAAACTTTCAAGTGAAATTGTTAGTACAAACTACAAATATTTATGAATTTTGCCACTACACAGAAAAGAAAATGCATGGTAAAATTCAGCGCAAATTAACAGTCGAAATGAGAAAAATAATATTCGCATATTGTTTTAAATCATATCATCATTGCTAAGGTAGGCACAATTACAAACGATATTCAAGTTTTTTAATACAAACAAAATTTACAACATTTTCAGCACTACTTTAGTTTGATTGTATTCTGCAATGTACACTCTTTATATGTTTGGATTAACTTTTTTGATAAATTGATACTAAACTTTGGAATGAATATGGGGTTTTTGCCTAAACTTGAATTCACCCTAAATTTTCATTATTTTTGTCCTATTTTCAACTGCCATGAGATTTTGGACCACCAATAGTATCACTTACTCGCTCTGAAAAGACACAGAAGTGGCTGGTCTTGGCTTGTCCCTCCATCCTCCCACTGGTACTGATATGGAAACACTGGCATCAAAATGAGCTGTCTTATTCTGTCTTGAGGATGCTGCCGATTTCAAACGGCTATCTGGTGATACCGCCCTCTGTCTTGAGTGTCGAGACATTGCTGACATGGTTCTCATTCGGCGCCTGTCTTCCCAAGATGTTGGTGGTGCTGAGGGTGACCGTGTCAAAACAGATCCCCTAAAAAGCATGAATTTATAAAAATCATTTAGTTTAATATGAGTTTTTGGCAATATTATCACTCAGTGATACGATGTGCTGACTAATATAAAAAAATTCTTACGAAAACCAGGAGCAAACCACCCATTGGGCACATTTAATTTAATTTGTTGGGGAGGGGGGGGAAGGAAGTGAGACTTGATTTTCATATGTACATTTCCAACAGAAAATAAACAATACAACATCCTTCTAAAAATACTAAAACAATAATGCTAAAATTTTGACTAATTACACATTTGCCTGTTCGTGCTTGGTATGCTCTAATAGTAAGACCATACAACCAGTATATGGAAATCCAAGATCAAAGTAAGATCCATGGGACCAGCGTACGGATAGCCTGAGCTTTTGCTGAGCTCATAGTGAGTCTAGGGAACCAACACATATTTGACAATTTCAAATTCCTAATAAATGGATGTATATGGTATAATCAACAAACATACCTTGGTAAAAATATATCAGCATCATCT
The DNA here is from genome assembly GCA_000969725.1 of Ophiothrix spiculata. NCBI lineage: Eukaryota > Metazoa > Echinodermata > Ophiuroidea > Amphilepidida > Ophiotrichidae > Ophiothrix > Ophiothrix spiculata. The sequence continues at coordinate 88,013 of JXSR01S034703.1, forward strand.
TGTACTTCTTGGAACACATTATTCATCATAGGTTTGGCAGACTGGATACCACGTTTACGGTGATGAGGAACAGCTGATTTGATTCGACTCAGATGAGGAGATCTGATCCCGACGGCATCACAGTAATGATCCATCCAATTGTCACATAAATTCCTGTCAAAAAAAGAAACGTTAAGTAAGGAGAGGATATGGCTCTATACAGAGGAGATTACTTAATCCCAACAGCATTATAATAATGATCTGCCAATTCTAACACAAATGTTTTGGTGTAAGATCTGCAGAAATATTGTAAATGGGTTTCTTCTCCATCTATAAGCCATATGCAATTTCACTTGTCAGAAGGGGTCAGCATAGCTGGTGGATGTTGTGGTTTCACACCAGGGAGGATGGAAGGGTACTTGCTTGGCCTTCCTGGTGAGCATTGATAATTCAATTTCTACAAGAATATTATGAATATTATACACTGTGTCCTCCATTTCTAAGCTTTTTACAATATCAAGTGGCGGCACCACAGGAGGGTGGGGATGGGCATGGGGGGCATTTTCCCCAAAAAATATTGTTGGCCCCCCCTCAGATTGCCCCCCTAGAAAAAAAAATCAGAAGCTTTTAGGCAAATATCATTATTTTAGTCAAAAATAGGCTTATTTTAGTCAAAAATAGGCTTATTTTAGCCAAAATACACATATTTGTCCGAAAAAAATGTGTGCGCTACGCGCACATTAATTTTTTGTGCTATGCGCACGTTGACTTTTTTCAAATATTTTGCCCCCCTGAAATGTGTCTTGCCCCGCAGTTTGCCCCCCCCCCCCCCAGAAATGAGATGCTGGTGCTGCCACTGACAATATCACTCATCTGAAAGGTTGGTTTATGCAGTGTGTTGTTGCGGTGTCATATACCAGGGGGTGGGGTGGGGTTAATCTTGATGGTTGTCGTGGTTTCAAACCGGGGGGAGGGATACTCACTTAGCCTTCCTGGTCAATCTTGATAATTCAATTTCTGCAGGAATATTATACACCGTGTCTTCCTCCATTTCTAAACTCTTTACAATATCACTCATCTGAAAGGTTGGTTTAGCTGGTGGGTGCTGAGGCTTTGGGACCTTATTCTTGGATTTCTTCTTCTCTTTCTTTGGTGACACTGGTGGCGGTTCTTGACATTCTTCAGCTGACTTAGATTGAAACTGTTCTTCTGTTGCCAGATAACCCTACAGAATTAAACAACAGGTCTTACCAATGTGGTCATATTTAACTTAGGGAAAAAATTTAAAATCTAAACAACCAGAACTGAAGTATCTTTGTGTTACAACCATGCTAAGCATCATTGTGGTTGTGTTTAAAATCAATGATCAACAAGTCATAATAGACACTTCTTGAAAAGCAGATACGGTTTGCATGTGAACAAATTCACATGTCTATGTGCTAATGATGGGCCGATCTACACGTAATCGGTAATTGCCAATACCTAATTCTATTTGTCTATAATCGGCCAGATCCCAATTCCAATTTTATTATGAATTTATCATAGCACAAGAAAATATCGTTCGACCTAAAAAAAAACACCCACTGTATTAAATTAAGTAAAAGCGGCAGCTACAGTTGAGACTTAATTGCTATTTATGGTAAACAAATATGGTGATCTCTTTCCGTGTTCCTGTGTTGAACAGCTTACTTTTACATCGTTTGTCACCATTTAGAATGAGGAAAATTATAATTTTGATAACATTTTTAGTGGCCAGGACTTTCGTGATAACTATAATGTCATAATATAGATACTAAGGTAGATAGCATTAGGTTAAAACGAGACAGAATGCTTGCATTTTTATTCATGGATACTTCCACACTACTTCTTCGTGCCGTAATATTGGGTTGGTTGTTGTATCGGCAAAGTTCCTTCTATTTTGCCGATCAGGATTTGCTGCCGATCTTGCCATAAGCGGGCTGACTTTAGATTGGGCCGATTGAATCGGCCCATCCTTAGTTTGTGCGTCAATCAATGATTTAGGCGGACAGATGGGGAACCAAGCTGTTCACAAAAAATCTGAAGATTCAGCTACTCAGCTCCACAAAAAATGAAAAGATAGTAGAAAGTACAGAGTCCTTGTTTAAACTCCTTGGTTATGCAAAATTTTATGCAGAAAGACCCACTGATAGTTCATTTGCAAACTTAAGCCCACCAATACCGGTACTGGGATTATGTTGTTGGAAAATACTGCCCACATTTTGATAATCATTACTTTAGGTTGCTTGTTTGTTCATTAAGGTGGTTTCAGAGTGGCTGTCGTTGCGGAAGACGGCCAAGCTTGTAGTTGCGGTAGACGACCAAGCAATTACAATTTTGAGTTGTCTTAATGTAGCACAACAAATTAGCATAGTGTCGCGATGGTCACTTGCAAGAAAATTTGAGTCTATTCCAACTCAAATCGATATGTCGTTGCGACCATCACGACAGGGTAATCCAGATATCAGCTTGTCGTGCTTGCCGCAAAAAAACTTGATCTTGTCGCACCTGGCTCACTTGAAATTGTTGACATCATCCTGGTTGTATGTCCACCTCGACAGACACACTGAAACCAGCTTTATTCTGTACTTAAGTAATTCTATTGAACAACAATGTTTAACAATCAAACAAGAAAATCAAAACAAAAATCTTACCAATTCTTCCTGAGTAACAGGTACAACAGCAGTTAAAACCTGTCCCACATGTAGTTTAGCTGTTTCTTTATGGCAAGTAAAGACAATTGTCATCTGATTGCGGTTTGCACATCGCAGAGTGAAATAATCATTGATGGGCACCGACACAGTATTGGGTAATTTCAGGTGTGGTAGTAGCCAGTCCCACTTCTTAGTCTCTGTTCCATTTGTGTCAAACATTATACCTTCTTTTTCTGTTGACAGAAACCTGCAAGGAGAATTATAAACAATGCAGGTGATTCATAGTGCGCTACACTACTGCCCCACAAGCACAGAGTAAAAATGCAGTATGTGCATTTATAAAGCATAACAGATACATCTTTTTAGCATGCAATTTTGCTTCAATCTACTCCTATGCTAAAAAGTTGTTTTTACACATGTTTGACATAGAGGATACTACCTTATAAGTTATGCATGCAAATTGGTTATTTGCTCATTTGTGCGAGATTTCTCCAAAGAAAAAGGAAGTAATTTGCAATTTATCTGAAATACATATACTGTGTTTTTTAGTGATTGTGCAAATCTTACAACAGATCTCCTGGGAAATGGGTTATTGCAGCTATCTGCAGACAACATAACCACAAAGGTACAAAACAAAAGTGGCAAATGGCAACTATTATGAAAGCAGCATAAGTCTCTGACATCTGCTGTATGTGACAGTAGTTTTTGATCATATTACTTAAGAAAATGTTGTAACATAGATAAACAATCCTAAGAACTTTGGGCATTCTTGGCCAATTCATCTAACTATAATTTGCGAAATGTTGTGGGTTTGTGACGGTGGGTGGGTGGTTGGTGTTCGCAATAAGCTCCGCGAATTTTGATATAAACGGAGCGAAATTTACACAAAAGATTAAGGAAAACACAGGGAGTGACATGACCTTTATTTGGTCGAATACCGTCAATGAGTTGCTTCAAAAAGTGCAAAAAACAGTATTTTCAGACCATTCTTGAGCTAGAAAATGACGTCAGTCATTACTAGGCGAGTGCGCAAGTAAACAAAATGCATCCAAGGACATTGCCTCATGCACGCAATAGTATTAAAACTTGCGGGGAAAAAATCCCGGTAAATTCAGGTGGGAATGATGAAGAGTAGAGGAGATTGGACTAGCTCCCCGAATCAGAAATGCAGGATGATATACAGAATGAGAACATCAAAAAAAACTTTATACAGGAAAATTGAACTATTTTGTATATTCACGTACGGGATTACATGTAGGGGCCAGGTTTAAGGCTACGGGCAAAATTAATCTCAAAATCGTAATGACGGGTGATAAGCCTACGGGACAATTAAACTCAAAATTCAATTCAATATGTCAGGGTATAGTGACCCAGCATAAGGAGACCTGCTTTGCATACGGTGGCTGCCAATAATCAGCCTTGACAATACTTACTTGACAAATCCATTTGGATGGTAGATGCACCCATGTCCTGTAGGTGTAAAGCTAGCCAGCAAATCTTTGTCTTCGTTATCCTCATATATCAGGGTATAGTGTCCCGGCATACGGAGGCCTGCTTTGCATACCGAAGCCGCCAGATTACCGGACGGATAACTGAAATCATTTAAACTTAAGGAACATTCAAAATAAGATTACTGTCCCAAATAGATTGTTAAAATGATATTACACCACCCTACACATACATAAAACCTTACCGAGTACCTTACAAGAAACACATGTAGAAAAACCTACAATGCTCTCACGATTTAATATATAGAACTCAAGCAACTATAACCCAAATTTGATCACAATACAATTTTGCCTTTGCATTTGAGAGAAAACTTTTGTCAAAAACTCAAAAGAGCAAATCAGCTTAAAAGAGGAACTTTCAAACCTCTAAAAATAGACACATTCATGTTGTTTGTCATTTATGTCTTAAGCCACCAAGGATTTCCAGAAAAATCATTAGCACTATCATGCATGTCTTAATTTGCAAATTGAAGTATTTATGTTTGGTGTTTCATTTTGCAAATAATCTAATCTAAACCTCCCAACCTCAACCCATGATTCAACTTGACAAAAAAGGATACAAAGCAGTCGATGAGCCATCATGTAAACTGTGATAAAACAGCTGTGTTTGCCCAGGTAGAGTAGTGACGGGCGCTACCTTGGGTGGCTGGATCTCTCGTTTGTTGCTCAGAAATGCCGGTGATTTCCCCGTTGTTGTCCTTTTACTGATATACTTCTGAATTGCCTCTCGTTTGGTATCACCATAGTATCGTGAATACAAAGGTTTGTCGTGGCCAAGCTCTCTGTAGCGACCATTATCTAATTTGCTATTAGAATTTAAAATGAAAAATAAAGTATGAGATGGCATATTTTACTTTAAGTTTATTTCCTTTTTATTCAAACATATTATACATCCATAGATTTAGAGGGGAAACATCAGATGCATACCATCATTATCAAGCATGGGGTACAAACATATAATGCATACATAGATTTAGAGGGGAAATATCAGACACACACCATCATTATTCAAGTACAGGGGTTCAAGCATATAGTGCATACATAGATTCAGAGGGGAGATACCAGACTCGCCACCATTTTTATTTCAGCATAGCGATCAAATTGGGGTATTCGGGCTTTTGTTGATGATGCATCACCTCTTACCTTAATGCACAAATCTTGAAAACACATACTCTATGTGTACAGGTTGGCATATCATTTGTGTAAAGTATTACTGGTGTGGTTTAGCTTTACACACAACCAAATCTCAGTATGGGGCGTTGGTTTTGGGGGGAACAGAGTGACTGAGTGTACTTGAATACACCCCATGGCTGATGATACAATCACACAGGCTAGTAATGATGCTTGGCATCTCCTCTCTGTATCTAGGCGTACCATCATATCATGTATGAACATCGTAATTATTAAGATCACATAGCAACAGAACACTGCATTCATGAGTAGCATGTATGTGCATGTGAACTTCATCCTCAGTGCTAAGGACAGGACATGTCTTACTCTTAATGAAAAGGAAATACTGATCAAATTGTATGAAATCAATTGTTCAGGGATAAAGTGACAAAATGCTTAAAAGTCAGAAGAAGTGAAGGAAAGGCCTGAAAATGGTGTGTCAAAATATAGGCTGAAAATAAATAAAACAGCGTAAAGTTTGACAACAGACGGGCCTGAATTCATGCCCAGGCATGAAAATTTACATCCCTGATTGTTGTTTAGCCTTCCAAACCTCAATATCCTGCTGTACAGGCTGGTGTGTGTGTGTGTGTTCAGTATATCATTAATTTTCTCAAATGTGCACTTTGAATTGATTGCCTTGCTTGGTCAAATAGAGGCTCAAATGAAAGAATGTAGGCTACAACATTTATTCAACTTAGAATCATCATCATTCAGAGCAGACGATTACAATATTTCTCCAACATCATTGTCATATCCTAGGACTTGACTGATACAAGATACCGTTTCCACTCGTCCAAATCAACTATTTGTAATCTGACAAACCCTATAAGTTTATACCCTCACCAATGTTGTTAATTTACCGGTAAATTAAAAACTGCGGTAAATTACCGGTAAATTTCGGTAAATTACGGGTAAAATAAAGTAAATTAAGTAAAATAAGTAAATTATAAAACTTTGAAAAAATGAAAACATTTTGGTACCAAATATAGGTTTACACTTAATAATGTTTAATATCGGAACAGCTTACACTTATAATATGAACTTCAGCTTCCAAAATTAATTGGGATTTGACTATAAGCAGTTCAAAACATTAACATTTAATCGATCAAGTCAATATATTGTATCATTAAAATTTTCACTTACGGCAAGAATCAGACTTTTACGAATACTAATAGCAATGCTCTTCTAAAAGTGATATTTAAACTGGTTTACTTTAGCAGATAAATTACACAAAGTAAACTTAAATCCAACTGATTTTCAACTTTTCCCATTTGTAGCCCATCTCTTTGAAAGGGGAAGAGTTTTGAAAATTAGTGTTTTCACTAGGATTAAACCAGTACCTCCCTTTTTTTCAATCCCATGACATAGCAAGCTGCTGCTTGGGCAGCAATTGGGTTTCATTGGGTCCCTGCATATAGGATTTTCTAAAGTAAGGTATTGAGAATATAGTGAGATCTGGTTCTGACAAAGGATGATTTCCCCCTTGCTTGCCACTAATTTGTACTAATTTTCTCCAAAAAAGCTCCTAGAATGTTATTTTTAAACCGACTCGCATGCAAAAAAACGAGTTCGGTGACCCCCAATTTTTATATTAAAATTTGGTTCTACATCGATAAAATATTATTCATGCCAATTGTTACCAGCAAATTTCAGTCAGATCTATCATGGACTAGACACCTTAAAACAATAGTTCAAGTCCTTTCCAAATTTATCATAGATTTTGTTTAATTTTCGAATACATAGGCCTAAGGAACTTTTTGGTACAGTTGCAGTGTGGATTCAGTTTATAGTCTTTCATGCCCAAGACAGCCCTATCTATAAGAAAATCTCTTATAGGTCTATGTATAAATCATTTTTGAAAAAAGGTGTTCGGTCAGTTACTCAATTGTAAGCTTGAAATACACTTGACTGCTCTCATTAAAATGGAGATCCTTAGAACAGAAGTGAGCATAAAATTGGGGTCTTGGGGCAGTGGCACATACCTTATAGGCTATACCTTTAATATTATGTGAGTGCCCCCCCCCCCTCCTGAGGTAGGCCAATAAATTGCATAGCACATAAATAGATCATAAACTGTACCACCAGACATGAAATCACATACTGAAAGATCAATCTGTTCTAAATAATTCACTCCAAAAAAATATCTTTTTTTAAAAAATTACACTGAAATTTTCCATGCAATATGCACTGGTCTAGGCTGAAAAAAACTATTTTATTTGAATTAATAACAGTAAATGGTGACACTGAGACATAAATTGAGGTTTAAATATGATTTAAATGCATGGTTTTTCCATAAAGATCAGTAAAACTTCTAAAAAATGATTTTTTAACAAAATTTTTAATGGTTTTGTTATATTTTACTTATTTTACTTAATTTACCACTTTTTAGGCAGGTAAATTATGATGGCGGAAATTTACCGGTAATTTACCATGTAAATTAACCGGTAAATTACCGATTTACATCACTGACCCTCACTTCCTAAAGTTTGACAAATCATTGTATTTCATAACTGATATATTATCAAAATATTTTAACATGTTTAGGAGCATTGGTATGAAATAATCCAATGGCAAAGGTGATAAACATTATAAAATCTGTAGTTTAATTGGACAAATGGATATGGAAGGTACATGCAAAAGTTCGTGGTTCAAAAGTACTTACATTTGTACAAGTGTTTCCTTGAGTTTTTCTACACATATCTCCAGCATATTTCGTTGTTCATTTTGTTCCTTTACTTTGTCTCTTTTTTGATGTTGTAGAATCCATCCTTTATCTTCACAAGCTTTCGATGACATAGAAAAACTGACAATCTGAAGAAAGTTAGGTTGATGAATACCAGCACTGGCTGTACCTGGTCAAAGAGATTGAAATCAACGATTGAAGTGTTTTGAAAAAACTCACTTAATTATACCGTGTTCAGACACATCAAAATATCGTATCAAGTCGTCATTGAGCTCCTTTTTAAATTCAAAGACAACTCCAGATTAGCGAAAAGTAACTCGACTTGCAACTTTCACACATGCTTTAACTTTGAGGTCGAGTTTAAATTAACACGACTTCAATTTTTGAATGCCCTATCATGAACACGGTAAAGTAAACCTGAATTCAACGCAAGTAACAAAGAAAATGTGAAAATTCATCGTTTGTCGAGTTACATTGCTTCACTAAAGCAACTGAAGTTGCTTTGTAGCAAGTTAAAAACTCAATGAAAGACGAGTAGGCCTATACCAAATTAATTTCATTCAGCTCCTATTTACTTAGTTTTGTATTAAGTTATAATCTTTATTAGACAAATTAGACAAAAATGTCACACAAAAGTGGACCATTTTGACACATTCGCCTATAATAGGTCTCTAAAACTAATGAATTTAGCCAAATAAAAAATAGCTCAGCACACTATGCTCAACAAATATATTGGTTGAAATACCACAAAAAGGAACCACTATGACAAATTCTTTCAAAATGAACTTATTCTTGCTGGATTGAATTTGTGAACATGTCCCAGGGACATGTATCTTTTGTGAATACACAGCGTTCTGACACAAGCGTATATACATTTTCAAGGTTGTTCCCTTCAATGCTAAAAACTCTTGAGTATTTCATTCTTGAATTAAATCCAGCAACAATAAGCTTAGATAAAATAGTACTGCACACAATATTCTTCATTACACAAATTTGTAACAGATAAAACAATTACCACAAAAGCGACCATTTTGATGAATTCCTCTAACCCTAACTTCTAAACATTAAAAAAAAAATCTCTCAGGAAATCACTAAACATGTATATTATTAACCACCCACAAAATTGTTTCCATGTAAGCATTCACAAAAAAATTCTTTTTGAGAAAATAACTACATATTTAGTGCATATTTAGTAATTGTAGTGGTCCTCTAAGCAGTGGTCACAACCTGTCGTACTTGTACATACGTGCTGTCTGCATGCAAAAATGAAGGCAAAATCCTGTGATCTGCACCTTTAAAGTACTGCCTCCAAACAGATTTTTGAGCGCAGACACAAAGCACTTATAGTGCATACAGAACTGATGGGGGCCCCCTCACCCCTGAAAAATGTCTCCTCCCCTCACAAATGAAATCAAGAAGAAAAAATCAATATGTAGTAGAATGTTGATGTCAGTGTTCAAAATTTGACCCTTTTATTGCTCTATTTTTCAAAAAATTTAAGAAATATTTCAGAGAAACTCACAAAATTTTCCCCAAATAGCAAACATTTATATTATTATGAATTTCAGCAACATTTTGGTTCATTGAATTCAATTTGCTTCATTGAAAAATTGTGGGTTGTGGGTGTATCTTTTTGCATATGCACTGATTCTGCAGAAAACTCTTTAGCCCCCAAAATTGTCTTGCCCCTACTTGCCTCCACAAATGAGAATTTCTGGCTACGCGTCACTGTGACCAATGCTTTAATTCTAATAACAAACCCCTTTCTACCTTGATGTGTATCTGATGCAGCATCCCCTGTTCCAGACTGTTCACCTTTGATACCAGTTGTCTTGCGATGACCTGAAATAAAAGGGAAATAGTTAACATGCAATTTGCTTTTTACTGATTTGTTCTTTAAGTTTTCCCGAAAACAATACTTGAGTAATAATTCTCACAAGTATATTTCACTTTAATCTACGTTTGAAAACCAAAAATTAATGTCACACATAAATGCGTAAAAGTTCAACATGTGCCTAGCTGTAACTTGTACACAAATTTCTATTATTTGCATATGTATGTAAGTCCAGTACATCATTAAAATCAAGAATATTTACTTCGATATCCAATACCAGTATTCGTTCATTCCTCTTCAATGCCATATATCTTGAATTATGAATTTAAATCAAGAACTACACCAGGGACTGTCTTTTGAGGCGTGCGAGAGCGATCGCGTGCCATCGCGCACCTTAAATTCCCAAGAGCAGCGCGATTTATCGCGCACCTAGACTATGACGTCAACTTAGTACAATTTCCGGAATCCAAAATCCCGTTGCGCTTCGATCGAGAAAAATGAACTTTGTTTCTTTATGTTATTATCATTGTCACTAGATGGCGATCTTCATAACTTCATAAACTACTAACTATCATGCTTACTACACATGAGCATTACATAACAAGATGGTGACTCACAGATCGGAATTCGAGGAAAATGTCACCTCGATTTTTGCGAGTTTTGTAATTTTTTTTTCAAAAAGCTGTTTCGGGTATTTATTAGAACATTTAATGAACTGAATTCTAAATTTTTCATTCAAAATATTACTTGAAAATAGTTTGATTTGACGATCCTATACATCGGACCATTTACCTCGGTAGATCGACCGGTGTTACTTATGGCGAATGAGTGCCGGCGGGAAATTTTGCATGGTATTGTTTTCTTCTGATCATGGACCGGTACACGTTTGTCAAAAGCTTACCGTGTACCGTAAGAGATGATATAATTATGATGATAGGACAAATAATAAATGAGAATTTTTCAGTTTATACTTGGCCTCCAATTTCAAACATCATTATTGTCGGACATTTGGTCATAACATGAAAATTGTACAAGACTGAGACGACATCACATTAGTGACATAGATTTTAAAAATAACCATAGTAAATTCATTGTGTTGAAACTGCTGCCTTTTGGTTTCTTTCAAAAAGCTCGCCTAAATATCTCGAGGATGGTAATTCTCATCACTCTCCTACAGCTCACCTAAAAATCTTGAGGAGGGTGATTAGCAGCTCGCCTGGCATTTTTTAAAAGACAGTCCCTGCTACGTATACACCCAACATTTTCTAGCTCCCTCTTTTGCACTTTTCCATTCGATAGTTTTTAATCTTCTTGGATTATATCTGACACTCAAAGTTTTACCCAGAACTGATAATTACTATAAATTAACGACATACATATATACGTCACCTCCAGCCCTCATCTTCCTGAGCTTTTTTCTGTACACAATTTCCTGAGGGGTATATAGTTTAGTTGTTTGGTACTATACATGTATAGCTTGGGAAAGGGTCTCCACCCCTTCCTCCCTCTCCCTGATTTTGAAATTAACACACCAAAAGTTTAGTTGTTTGGTACCATAGGATAGGGTCCCCTGTCCCCTGTGATTTTGAAATTAAAGTATACCGTAGGCCTAAAAGTTCTAAATATCTAATTTTTACCAAGCTTTTTGTAAATTAATAAATAAAGACAATTCTAATCTAACATGTGCTGTAGTTTTTAGTCCATACCGTGCAGATATTTTTCAAAATGTCAATCTAAAATTTTTTGAGGTGGCAACCAACCCCTTAAGTTAACACTCATCCCACCCCACCCCCGCCCCTATCCGCAGACTTTGACAGGCTATCATACCTCACCTTAGCTGGTACCCCCAATTTTTTTCATAATGACCACAAAGGATGTAAAAGAAATTACATAATGTCCATGATCGCTTTGTTTCGTGTTTTGGTGCACACAGCAATAAACCGTTAGGGTGGTGACAGGAAGGAAGACCACCTGGCTAGAGGCAATTACAACATGAGATCATTTTCATCTCAGATTACAACTGGGAAGTTTTGAATATTAAACATTTATGACAAATACTTAAATAATTTTTCAAGATATACTCACCATCATGCTTGGAATGAGGTTTCTTGCCATTTTTATTAATCTTGCTTCCACTTCCATTCCCCGGGATAATATCTTTGCCATGACCAGCACCTTCACCTCCTGCATCTAATTTCTTCCGTCTTTTCTTCTTGCTAGCTTTGTCTCCATCTGCCTTCTCCGCATCTTTTCCATTCTGCTCTTTTCTCTGCTCCTCTTCCTCCTCTGCAGCCGCTTCTGCCTCAGCAGCTTCTTGTTGATCTTGCAATTCCTGCAAAATATTCTCGGTACATTGCCACTTAAAAGTACCATACTGGGCTTGCTGTGACAACACTTTGAAGTTCCCTTCAAGAAAATTCACAAGTTCTTGCGGCAGATCAAGATGTTCATTCTTAAACAGATACAGAACTGCAGAGAGTTGTACAAGGATAGTTGGTGCTACTGAAACTGCTTCATGATAATGTTGTTTTTGAGAGTATTCCCCATCTACAGATAAATCATCGTCACTTCCACGACGCCTGAGCTTTCTAAAAACTTGTGCTTCATTGCTCAAGTTAGCCAAGTCATTCCCATCGCCATTCAATCCAAAGTCAAAATCAAACAAATCATCGAGTCCATCTCCACCATCTTGCTTTATCTTTTGCCTTTCTTGACTGCTGAGAAAGGCAGCAAGAGTAGTGGGTAGATTGGCAAATCTCAAACTCCGCGGCAATTCATCTGGTAATTTACGATGACGTTTGTTGCGTTCTAATAGAACCGGTTGATCAAAGAAGTAGATATGAGACATGGTTTGCTGTCATGTTGGATAGAGAAGCATCATTTTGGAATCACATGGCCCTATAAAAATGATCAAGACACATGTAAATATTAATACAACTTTTCAACAAATACAAGCATGATGTTGTTATATTTGCCAACATTTTGATTTTTGGAATATATTTGTGAAAAATTTCAAAATTTCTGTAATTCTTGAACAAACTGTTAATTTGAGTATAATTTAACAAATTTAGACTACTTTAAAAATCTATAATCTAGATGATTATTTCAGACAGCAATTTTTAAAATTGTATTCATTCTCAAATGTGGATTTCACCTGCATGTTGTAATATTCATTGGTCCTAAAAATAAATTATTGACTTGCTGTTTAATGGTAAAATTCATGGATGGTCGTTGGGATATTTTTTTCTAAATAGGTCTGGAAAAACTGAAAAAAATAGTTTACATCTATGTGAGTCTTATTTACTCAAGATATATGTTTCTCTTATACAAATAGGCTATATAATATTTTGTAAATATTGTTGAAAACTCAATCAAAATATCTTGCTCTTTCACAATTTGCTGTTAAGATAGGCAAAAATTCGCAAAAATAAGAATTAAAAAAACAGCAACCCAACATTTTGCAAATTTTGGTTCCT
>JXSR01S034703.1:120139-137290 GCA_000969725.1 Ophiothrix spiculata
TAGCATGTTTTGTGAAGGCAGCCCAATGAGTCGGGATGTAGATAGCAATACCACCATAGCCTCTAGGACGTTGAGACGGAGGAATTGGGTCATCATCATCAATAGACCTTGCAAAACATGTGTGGTTTGCAGAGGCTTCTCCCAGGCATTTCTTCTCAAAGTTGTACAGCCAGTGCTCAACTCAACACACTTGACAGACAACACACTGCCGAATTCAACACACTTGACAGACATCTTAGTCTGTCAAGTGTGTTGAATTCGGCAGTCCAAAATTGGAATTTTTTTGATTTTTGGTACATGAAAACATTTGATTATGAATTCTTCTTGAGCTGAGTGCTATTTGATCAGTAGAGTATCAAGCCCAAAATTGGCCAATTCGCCAAATAGTACCAATTCTCCAAATATATTAGTGGAGATTTGCGTCTGCCAAATAGTGACAATTCTCCACTATAATTGTGCAAACACAAAATTTCAAACTCACGTTCGGAGTGAATGGTAGGAGCTCACATCTTGAAACCTTAAAAAATGAATTCAGGAGCTCAAAGACCCCCTAGTGACCTCGGGAAAAAAATATTGACGGTGGGAAAAAAAAGTTGCATGAATTTGAATTTTTTGTATGGTGTTTTGCATTGAAAAGAGGGGGTAAACAAACTGTAAAAAATACTGACATTTTGATAGGGAAAAATGATTAAAAATTTATGCATTTTGTGAATCAATATTTTTTCAGTAACCTAACGTAGTTGCTATCAACAACATGCTCGTTCGTAGTTTGGATAATTTGTGTTTACAGGCAAGTGATGTCGTCATGCCGTGTTTGTGAAATAACATTTGTCTACAAATAAAGTATTGACTTTATTTTACCCAAAATTGTTCAATTTAAATTATTTTGGGGTTAGATTTTTAGTTTGGGAGGTTTAGAAAAATGTTGCCACTTAATGAAACTACAAAATTAGGCACCATTGCAGGAATGATCACTGTGACATTCTGTGTTGAATGGGTGTTAAAACATGTTGAACTTCAATTCAGAATAATTGTGTCGGGATATTTGAAGGTTGTTTGAGGCCGTATCATGCCTAATTTAAAAGATCCAGAATATATCTTACAGACTTTATTTTCACTAGCCCATTACACAATTCTAGTCATTGACAATGCATGATGATGACCAAGAAGATGAACTTTGGTGATGACAATGATCATGGTGCCAACTTTGCTTTGGTGATAACAACGATCATGGTGATGATTTTGGCGATGATGATGATCATGACGCTAACTTTGGTGATGACGATGATCATGGCGAGGACTTTGGTGACGACGATGATCATGGTGATGATTTTGGCGATGACGATGATCATGACGCTAACTTTGGTCATGACGATGATAATGGGGATGACTTTGGTGATAACTATGATCATGACGATGACTTTGGTGATGACGATGATCATGATGATGACTTTGGTGATAACAATGATCATGACGATGACTTTGGTGATGAGGATGATCATGGTGATGACTTTGGTGATGATGATGATCATGACGATGACTTTGGTGATGACGATGATCATGGTGATGACTTTGGTGATGATGACGATGATCATGACGATGACTTTGGTGATAACGATGATCATGACGATGACTTTGGTGATGGCGATGATCATGACGCTAACTTTGGTGATGACGATGATCATGGTGATACTTTGGTGATGACGATGATCATGACGATGACTTTGGTGATTATACGATGATCATGATGATACAATAGTTTTAGTAATGATGATGATGAATATGATGACAATATTGAGATGAAATTGGTGATGCTGACCATGGTAATTAGACCCTAATGCATTACTATTGGCTCTCATGATATGACAAAAATGATTTTAATGAAGATGATTGTAAATATAATGCGGCAATTAATGAATTTTGGGAAAAGATATCACACAAGATGCATATTGTTCATAATTCATTTTATTTCCATTATATACATGTAGTATAAATAATATAAAAACCAGAGAAAGAGTAAATAAAAAGAATATAAACATATTGGTGTGAGCCTTTATGGCAACAATGTCTTGTACTGATGGGGTTCAAACAACTTGTGCCGTGTCCGTGTACATCCAGATGGGCCTACCAGAACTCCAGACTTTCCTGAATGGGAGAAATGAAACAAGATGCACATTATTACACATAATTCTAATATATCTAACTTAACTCTATTTGATACATAGGCCTGAAATAAATTGTTCAAGCTAGGAAAATTGCCAAAGTCATGAAGTGTGTCACCTATTGTCACTATTGTGGAAATTCTCCATATATGGCAAATTCTCACTAGAGTGTAAATAGGTAGGAGTACACTGTTGATTTGTGTAAGGTCACATGATCTCTTCTCCAAAATAGTGGAGATTGTCACTATTTGGCAAATCTGCCAATTTTTAGGCTGATACTCTACTGTTGATAGTGATCACATACATCTGTTGCTTCAAGAGGTGCATCTACTTCGACTTTGTATTTCAAAATTTTGTTGACGTTTCGCAGAAGTCAATGGCTGTTAGCCCAGACCCAATATGTAATGAAATGGAGTATGGGTCTGGAAGCTCAGACTACCACACAGATCATTTATTATAGTGTTTTCATTTATTAAAATTACCTGCGTACTGCCTCGTTTAACTCGAGCGTAAGACCCCCTAGTTGACCACAGAAAAAAAATTGAACCACAACTTCTGGAGTTATGAAAAAAAATCACAAAAAGTGCCTGAAATTCACTATTTATATGAATGATTAGTTATCAAAATAGTTTTAAATAATTAATATAACATTTTCAAAACATTAAATCAACTTTTGCATCAGTATTTTGCATTCAGAATGTATTTGTATGATCTAGAAATTGGCAAATCCAAGATGGTGGCCGATTTTTTCTCAAGTATAGGTCCCATTGCAATCGACCAAAAAATGGGTCAAAGTGATTTTGTATCCAACAAAAATCAGAAGTGAGGATTTTAAAATATTTCTCTTTCATTTTATGGCAAGTAAATTTGATTTAATACAACCGTTTTTCTGATCTAAGTGGATAAATTCTTGCTTTCAGCTCGACTTGAATGCAGTCAGATTGTGATGTTAGGGCCATCTCTTTCACAAGACGTCATCAGTACTTTAGTATTTAGAGTAATGCTTACCATTTCTGTGGCAGAGTCTGCTAGAGATCGCTATTTCTTTATATTTTGGAATAATCATCATCATCATCCTTCGACTTCCGTCGAGATCCACGACACACATCTTTTCCAACTATCTTTATCACACATTGCACTTCCAAGCTCATTGAAGTTCAAGCCAGTATCTCTACATATGGTATCAGGGTACATTAATGGTCTACAGCCTCTGTTTGGACATGGCAGTCTCAAAAGAAGGTCTGATATGATTTGGTCCTTGGCTCGAAAGCAGTGACCAGCAAACTGGGCTCTCCTCTGTGCCATGGTTGTAGAGATGGCTATATCACCATAGATCTGATGCTTAGTTGGATGTTGTTTCCAGGACATGTTTTGGACGCGCATTAGTAGCCTGGTGTAGGTGCCATCTAAGCGGTCTTGAAGCTCTTTCTTCATAGTCCATGTTTCTGCGCCATACAATAAGATGCTTTCAACACAGGCCCTGAAGAATTCAATCTTGGTTGCCCTGGTAATATCAGACTTCCATATGACATCAAGCTTGTTACAGGCAATCCATGCTTGTCCCTTTCTTGTCAAGAAGTCCTTTTTGCTATCAAGTACATATGACCCGAGGAATAATCCTATCATAAAGTAATAATTACCAAATGAGCGATTGGGACTGTACTGTCCTTGCGGTATAGTATACTAGAGGTTGACTTTGAGTGATACCAGGTCGGTCTCATTAGTCGTAGTTGGCTTTTGTCAAAATTGGCAGGACAATGTCATCGAAATTAAAAAAGTCATTGGTTGGCATGTCACATGGTTGCAGTGCATTCCAATAATCCATTGCCTCAGCAAAGAAAGAATTCGCCATGGGAGTTGAATATGGTGTCTCATGGAGAACAAACTGTCTATTATGGCACCGTCTCTGTCTGGTTGACTTGGGCTTAAAGTATGACTTCCCATCAATTGCGAGTTGATTGGTGATGATTTTATGAAATGATCTAATTCTTGTTTTGATGCGGCTCTCCTCAATTGTCACCCATTTCAGTTGATGAAGCATTTCTATCACACTGGATGTCTTGTTGAAGTCGCTAAGTACGTATCTTGCTGCCCTCCTTTGGACCTTTTCCAACAGGTCGCTGTTTCACGCAAACCACCTTAGCAACAAGCTCCGTTCTCCAAAAACCACGCGAAACTGAGAAATTTAATTATTAAAAATACTATATGCTATACTATCTCTCAAACTTGTTTTTTCTTTCAAATCGGGTCATGTACGCGGTACGCCACTCTTAAAGCAACCCTGTCCGACCGAATGGGTCAGCATTTTTTAAACTTTCTGAGATTTTGGTACCAAAATATTCCTCATATTTTTCTCATTGTCCATATAAAATTGCACAGCTGAAACAAGTTGCGTTTCAGAGATATAAGTGAAAATGTGTTAAAATTATTAATATTATTAAATGGTAACCATCATATTATGTACTCCCCAGACCCTAACCCCACTCTCACACAAACCCAATACATAACTGAGATCGGCAAGATAATTCAATAAGAAGTTTTTGAATTTGTTTCAATATAATCATAGGATGGCAAATGATAACCAAGCTTCACCTAACTTGTCTCAAGTGAAATTGGCAGAAATGGAATTGGAGAAAGATTGTGAAGATATGTGGACTCATATAAATCAGGTAAGAAGCCATACTATGAAGTGTTAAAATGAAGCACCCCTTGTCATCCATGTCTTAATTTTGTTAGATTTTTTTTTTTTTTGGTTTGTTTTTGAAACTGAAACTTGGTTCAATTTTCTGTGACACTTAACTGATTCAATTGCATTTTTATGCTACATATGTTATATTAACATAAACTGCTGCAGCTGCATTATTTGTTGTTCGTGCTTTGAATTGAATACTTCACTGGAGAAGTAATAATTCAAGGACATAATGTCACAAAATATATCCTTGAATTCTCAAAATTAAATCAGTGATGTTAGTCCAGCTCCTTGTTGCATACAGACCTGTAAGTCTGAGGAAGTGCTAAAGAAGAGGGGAGAAAGAAAGGACTCACACTAGCTAGCACGAAACTCATCTGTGTGTAATTTTTATTGAGAGCTGTAGTTCATTATTTTAGACTAATTACTAATTATAGTTTTGTCTTGAGTTTGTGAACTAAGATTTTTTTAATATGATTTCTTTCCAAGGTACATAAGCGAGTGAACAAAGAGCCTTCCCTAGGAGCTACTGCGGGAGCTACTGTTGATGCTGAAAATCTTGTAAGTTGAACATGAGGTAATGGACAAACCCAACACCCCTGCTTTTGGGAAGTGTTTTTATATAAACTTATGTAATTTCATAGATTTTAATTAATGAAATAATAACTATAATAAGGTGTTAAAAAAGTGTATAAAATGATTTTTTGTATTGTTTAATTCATGTTACAGTTATCAATTTTACAAGCAGAAGAAAAACAACTTAAGGGAGAAATTCATACACTCAGCTCTACTCAACCTCAAAGTAAGTTTCAAATAAAAAAAAAAGTTGAAGAGGTCGTTCTTGTATTATGGTGTGCTGGTAGGGTTACATGTCAAAAGGAATCCTGTAAGGGACCGCTTCAAAACTCAACCAACAGATAGTCGCCTGGAAACTGGCTGTTTTGATTGGTTGCCATGGTAAAGAACAATAGCACCCAGCCAGAACCGACGATTCCAGGCAGTCAACCACATGTTGAGTTTGAAGTGCTCCCTAAATTAACCAGTCTGCATGAAGCTGAAATATAAAAGGAAGAGCACACTGTAACTTAATCTGCTTGGAGGAGTCAAATATCAAATGTTCCCTGTAACTTCCTCTGTTAAGTAGATTCAAATGTATATATCAGAACTTTTGCTTTAGTCATTTATTTCAATGACTCTTAATCAAATATTTAAAATTATATTGTATAGAACAATAGCAACCAACCAGCCAGAACCGACGGTTCCAGGCAGTCAACCGCATGTTGAGTTTTGAAGTGCTCCCTAAATTAACCAGTCTGCACGAAGCTCAAATATGAAAGGAAGAGCACACTGTAACTTAATCTTAATTTAAGTAGATTCAAATGTATATATCAGAACTTTTGTTCAGTCATTTATTTCAATGATTTTTAATCAAAATTTAAAATTATTTTGCAATTTTAAAAAGATTGTTAAAAATATCTAAGCCATTAAGTCCTTGACCCTAGAGCAACAGGGATAACAATCTTTATAACATTTCAAAAATCAATGTATGCCTGGATAGCCTTTACAGGATTGTGTTTGTGTCCCCATAGGTCTGACCTAGGTCACAATGAGTCAACTTGAATAGGTAAGAATTTCCCATAGATTTTAACAAGAGATTCCAAATGGTGCCACCATTTTGAATAACCACAGCAGTTTTGCAGTAAGTTTTGATTTCCTAAATTACTTGAACATTGATATTTAGGATGCAGCAGATACCACATTTTTTTGAGCATTTTTGTATTTAAATATCAACGATAGAAAGCTACTGACATAGAATGACCTTTGAAATCTGCGGAATTTTCATTTTTCAAGTTGATTGCAGAGGAACAGGCCTTGAATTTTTACAATTTGAAAATTGTATAAAGCTTTTTTACAACAAATATAACAAAAGCAATAACAAAAAACCTGGACCATTAAAAAAAATTAAATTAAATTGCAGGTGATTTATAGTGAACAACGCAGTCCCCCTGACTTGTAATTCCACACGGCCTCAGCACACTTTACAGAGCAGTTCTAATCCTTGGGTTAAATCACTACCTGGACTCCCTGGGGCCAAAGGGCTTACTTCGGCCTACAAATTTGCGCAACCCTAGCTTGAGCAATTCACACCCTCATAGAATATATACAGTTTTCGCATACTCAGCTCCCAGCTGGACTCGAACGCGGAACGATCGATATCTTATGTTTATCAGTCCGAGAACTAACCGACTGAGCTAGCGAGAACCATAAGTTGGGACTGACAAATCAACCCAAATCAGGCATGGTATGACAAAGACATGAACAAAACACCAAGAAAATAGCACAGAGGAAAAAGGGGCAATTAGTGCAAAAGAGCAAGAACAAAACACTTTGGATTAACAGTTTGAAGGGCAAAAGTCAAAGATGACAGAGAGGAGCCATGCCAAAAGCGAACCAAGATATTTTAAATTTTCCTCCAACTAGCTCTTGTCTGTAATACTATAAGTTATCCTCTGTTTGTTCATGCAATAACATTGCAGTCAATTTTTGATTTGTAGTTTTCCGGGCTTGATTGACAGCTATGTGCATCGTTTCTATCGGCATCGCATAGTACAACACGTTGCAGTATAGTCTTTCATGCATAAAAACAGCATGGGCTTTGCAATACAACTATGTTCCAAAAGCAATACAAGTTTGACTGGTAAGAGCTTGATACAACTTTTTCGTATCACATAGAAGATTTCGTATCGCATGATAGAACTTTGAAGTTTAATGCAATACGGAATATCTTTTTTATCTCTTAACAATGAAATTGTTGCATTTTTATCTGCAGAGTGATAAAATTGTGTATAGCTGCAGTGAAAATCACGTTTTGGAAACTTATTTTTACAACTTTCTGATTTTTGATCCAGTGAAATTTGTACGTTGGGGTGAACGTATTCATTCTTTGCTGGTAATAAGACTTTGTATTGTGGTCCAATCTGAATGCAGCATTTGTAATTCTACACAACCGTGGCTCACCATCCCTGCCCAGATCAGCTCCCGTGTTTGTACAGGTTTCAACAAAACAATTATTATCGTCCAAGGGAATTACAAACAGACACAACTATTGGCACCAACAGTGTTCAAACTCGAGACCTTCCGCACCACAAGGGAGCGCCTTTTTAATCTTTTAATTACATTCTGTTTTAATACAGAGTTGCCCAACAATCCTGCTATTCTAAAGGTCTTGCTAAGGAAAGAATTGATGAAAGTAAACACAGAATTAGAACAAACACTCAAGGCAGTTCAAGCACAGAGAAAAGAGTTGGAGGCGGAAGTTGAAAGGTACGTACCTTATGTTTTGTTTTGTGATGATTAGTAGTATTGCTTTGCTTTTACACAAATCTGTCATCATTTGGAATTTGCAAAAAATGGAGAAAATCAAAGTTTCTTTTTTAACACTATATATGGAAATTCATCAATTGGGTATAATATCATGAATTTGATAGATGTAACTATGATGCAAAAAGCTGCTGATTTATGTGTCTCTAAACAGTTTATCGTTTCCTCATAGTCCCTCATATACATGTATCTACACCTTGTGCTGCATTTTTGAGTGTAAGCCTCTCATCCATACTCTGGCAACGAATTGATAATTTGGCTGAGAATGTGGCTATTGCACCAGTCAAGCGTTATTGCTTGCTATGTACAGTTTTGCGAAAATTGTAGTGCGCGATCATCATCAGAACACAACGCGGAGTCATTTCGTCGCTCTAGGCTTGGCACAATCCCCTAACTTAGCCAAATTTTTAGAGTGTAAATACTCCCGTTTCCTCTCTATACTTCTTCATACTTGCCAACTGTCCCTCTTTTGGAGGGACATCCCTCTTTTGACCTAAACTAAATGCCGTGATTTTAATAGGTGTCCCTCTTTTTGCAAATATCTCTACATAGTAATGTATAGGAAATTCAGAAATGTCCCTCTTTCTTAAACATTTTCTCTCATTTGTCCCTCTTTCTGAAATTAGAATGTTGGCAAGTATGCTTCTTTAATCTATACTCTTGTTTATTTGATTTGGATAAGTTTGTTGATTACAGTGTGCTATACAAATTAACTGAATTTAGTTCCATTAACAACAGAAGAGTTCTTATCCATGTTTGATTTTACAGGGAGAAATCAGTTCTGGAAGAGTATCAAAAAACTAAAGAAATTTTGGAGAGCAAACTTGAAGCTGCATCTGAAGATGAGATAGACTCTGCAAGTCAAATTAGGTATGGTTTAATGTGCTGCATACAGTGACATAGCCAGAAGGGGGCAGGGACCCCCTTGCTGAAACCTTTCCCCCCACACACACACACACCCACACATTCTTGCCCCCATCCCCTGATGAAAATAGAGAGCAACTTAGCAATAGTAAAGATCAATACCAAAATAGATTAAATAATTTCCTTTTTTATCTTTTTTTTTTTGGCCAAAAATACCCTTGCCCAAAATTTACAATAGCAAAAAAGTGCCTATGTCCAAAGAGGCCATTTAGGTTTCCACCCACAAGGACACTTCACTTGCAATTCTTTACCATTTCCATTAATCACTGGCTTGCCCCATCCCCCAATTTGAGACTCCCCCCCCCCCAAAAAAAAAAACCTTGCTATGCCCATGTGCCCCTGTACATATATTTGTTATTCATCGATAGTAATAAAAGAAGATATTATAGATAGATTTCTTATAAGGATAAAAACTAGAGATTCGAGCAAGGAGGCTTATTTGGTTTTGATATTAGACATGGGGCCAATTTCACTAACATTTAGCGATGGTCGCTAACCTCGTTTTGATCGCAAACTCCAAAAATGATTGCTAAATAGCGGGTATTTTTTAATAATTTAGCGATCATTTTTGGAGTTTAGCGATTAAAAGGGGTTAGCGATCACCACTTAATGTTAGTGAAATTGGCCCTCAGTACCTCCCTGCCATAAAATTTTAGTTGATAGATCATTATCATAACATCATACATGGTACTTCATGTACAAGGCCAGTTGAGAAATGGGCGTGTTCTAAGTTTGACTGTTAATTTCATCGGAGCTAGTCATT
Organism: Ophiothrix spiculata; assembly: GCA_000969725.1. NCBI lineage: Eukaryota > Metazoa > Echinodermata > Ophiuroidea > Amphilepidida > Ophiotrichidae > Ophiothrix > Ophiothrix spiculata. The sequence goes on from JXSR01S034703.1 coordinate 130,059, forward strand.
AGTGCTCCTACCAATTAAAAGCTTTCAAAATGCATTTATACACAATTGATATGACCAGTAAATATATCATTAGGTCAAAAAACAAAAATATTGACTTACTCTTATCGACCAACCCAAATATCTGAAAATCTAAAGAAATTTATTTACTACTGTTAAGCTGAATTCATACTTAAAACGCAATGCGTTGCGTTTCCAATAATTTTCACCTCAAACGGCACTGCAAATGAATTCACACTCAAAACGCAAACGAACTGCGGCAGCCAATGACATGAAAACGCAATGCAAAGTTCAGCTTTTCTCAACTCGAGTTGCGTTGCCGCAAGTGGTGTTGCGTTTTGATATCGTTTGATCGGAACTGCTCAAAACTCCTATCTGCACATGCTCGGTGCGTTTGCGTCGAGTCTGAATTCAGCTTTACATGTATTTAAAAATAAGAAATAACACCTTTGTAGTTTTTTTTATTTGAGATGTTGAATTAGATTTCTTGATTTACTCACAAACTTTGTATTTAACTGTAACATACATGTATGTCAAAGTTCATTATCATCATCCTTCAACTTCAGTCGAGATCCATGACACACTTCTTTGCCAACTATCTTTAATACACATTGCACTTCCAAGTTCATTGAAGTTCAAGCCAGTATCTCTACATATGGTATAAGGGTACGTTTAAGGTCTACAGCCTCTGTTTGGACATGGCAGTCTCCATAGAAGGTCAGATATGATTTGGTCCTTGGCTCAAAAACAGTGACCAGCAAACTGGGTTCTCCTCTGTGCCACGGTTGTACAGATGGGGCTATATCACCTTAAATCTTATGCTTAGTTGGATGTTGTTTCCACAACATTTTTTGGACATGCAAATGTCCAATGTTAATGATTATTTAAAAAAAAAAGAAGGGGAAAAAAGACTTCCAAATGACTTACCCAGATGGTAACTTGTTGGTACCCAAAGAGCAGTCAATACACTTACCTCCCAATCACTATGTTTCATGTCCACAATGCAACATTTTTTTACTTTGGTCCAGATGATTTACTTTTTAAAGGGATTTTTATTAGACAAATTTGTAGGACAGATTCAATTCTGAATATAACTCTTGCTTGTTACAGAAATACAAAAGAAAAAGAGCAGAGACAAAAGAAGTCAGCAGCAGAACAGCACCTGAAACTGATGAGGAGTTTAGCTGAATTTGTGAATAAAAACTTCCCCAAACCAACTGAGAAGCCTAAACAGGTGAGATGGACCAAGATTAAGTTATTAGATCTTTATGACAATTAAGAGTCTATTCATTTTTAGATTGGAAATGCATTATATACTGAATTTTCTGTTGGAACAAGTCTGTTCTAAGCTTTTTGGTAGAAAACTAATATTTAAGTCTGTGATTCCGTAAATGAAAATACCAACTATCTGCAGTTTTTGTGCAGATTGTGTTTTACATTGTGTAGTCTCTCTGCAAATGTCACAAACGTTACCAAACTATAACATATTTTTGCCCTTGGATTTGAATGAGATCTTCAAGATCTGTAGCAACCCTTGAAGAACACTTAAGCATATTTAAATTACAGGACAAGATCATGTAACGTTCTGGTAACGTGTGTGATATTTTCCATGGAATGACCCATTTGTAATTTATGACCCCATGTGAGAAAATTAAGATTTTTTATTAGATATCAGTAAATTAGATATGACATTTTAGTACAAGCCTGGTTTCAATAGAGGATTTTGGACTTTTGACATCCCCCTGTAAACATGGTGCACAGAATGCTGATCTTTTATACCACGTTGTATTTCATGTTTCATATGCCATTTTCAGTGGAAAGCTTGTGCTAATGTAAATATCCAATGGTCTCATCTAATCCCCCTTATTTCTTCACCCCTGTACCAGTCCGTTCTTTTTATTTTTTTCGCTTGTCCCTCTGTTTGTCATTTATTTCCTTGTTTGTGGCATTTCATAAGTTTGTTTATGCTTTGCATTCTTGATGATTTGTTTCATTAAAGATGATTTAATCAATATATGCTGTTTTCCTACATTCCACAGACTTCTGGAAGAACTAAAGAATACATGTCATTACTTAAAATACTAGAGGTAAGGACGCATACATGTATAGTAAGCCTGAAGGGTCATTACACATTGATATCTTTAACGATAGCTAACCTGTGTTGGTAATATACAAATCACTGAAAAGTTTTAGACTAAAACACGATTGTTTTTTTACCTTGACATTTTCAACTTTTGCAACTTCAAAGTCTTCAAAGACTGACTTATTTACTCTGCTGATTTGACATCAATCGTGATGACACTGACAGCAACTGAACGTGCGCATTGCGAAGTCCTTGTTGAGTGCCCGGATTGAGTGTAGGTTGAACTGCCCTCATTTAAAATCCTCATCCATGTGGACAAAACGTCCTGGAAACTCATTATGATTGTGTTGGGTCTCCACCAAGGACCTGGTTTGTAGGGAATGTTCTATTTGGCATGTAAAGTAAATTTCTTAACACCACACTCAAAACCAAAATGGGTCTCTGTCTAAAATTCTCTGTAATTGCTAAGAAAATACTAACACTGTGGTGTTTCCTTAACAGAGAATAGAGTACACATGGCAAGTAATGTTTTTTCCTACAATTTCTCTTTTTGTCATTTTGGAATTTTTATTACATTATTTTTTGTCTTCACAGGTTTTGATGAATAAATGTACCGACAGTGACAGTGACCCGTATGTGATGGTAGATGACGCATGTTGGCCTCCGTATATTGAACTGTTGTTGAGATGTGGAATTGCATTAAGACACCCTCAAGATGTCAAGAGGATAAGACTGGTTCCTTTTCATTTATGAAGACTAAGATAGCTTTTCACTGATTTATGAAAAGTTGTGTAGTCTTAGACTAGTTTAAGCATAGATCTAGAAGGGAGATACCTTACATTTTTATTCTGGCATGGAGACAAAATTTGGCTATTCAGGTCCCGAAGTTGTGTCGTAACATGTTGCAATTTTAGCGAGTCCAAATCTGTTTCTGTTTTGTTTTGACACACTTTGTGCGTATATATACATGATGCGTATTACACATGCTAGTTAAATCAAGGTTCACCTAAATGACGCATATTTGATGAGGTCTAAGAATGCGCACACAATAACGCCCGCTTGTGGTTGGTCGAGATTCGGCTTGTGGACCTGATGAATACCCCCAATTTGAGCTTTGAGACATTACACGGGCCAAGAAAAGATGATATCCCGACCTTCCCATCATGCCTTGCTTCCAATGGGATATTTTGTTCAGGTTGTCACGATCATCTTTAGTGATGAAACATAGCACAATTAGCAGTCCTCATCCCAATTTTGCATTTCAGACATGTTTCATCACTAAAGATGTTCATGACAGCCTGTACAAAATGTCCCTTTGGAAGCAAGGCATGGTGGGAAGGCCCAGATATCTTCTTTTGGGGCCAATATACAAAGTCCAGTATCTCACCTCTATGTCTTTAGATTTATGAAGTCTAAGTTATATTAAGACTACTTATTATACAAATATTGACTGCTTTGAGGGGCATGGTTTAAATTATTTTCCCGAGGTGATCTCAAAACAATGAATATGCCCGAAGCGAAGCTGAGGGCATATTCATGGTTTTGAGATCACCGAGGGGAAATCATTTTAACCATGCCCCGAAGAAAAAGCAGTCAATATTCGTTTTATATACCGAATATATAGATTTTTGTCATCTGGTTGGTTAAAAGAATCATTTTTGCACTGAAAACACCTGATGGTCAATAGTCGCGCAAGTATTGCTCATGTTACACCGGCGCAGCAAAATATGCTGAGCGGGCCTAGTGAAAAATTTGCCCCTGGCCTAGTAAAATCCAAGCCCTCAATTTTAACCAATCAGAGGACAGTAATCTGTATATGAGGTATATAATAGTGGATATATTTTTTGACTGCAACATTCACATAATGGCCTCAATGGAATTGTACTTCTGTGCCAATAGTGTTCTGTCAATGATTTGATCATTTTGCATGAACTTTAACATCTGTTGTTTTCCAAAAATGCATCCGTAGACCATTAGAAGTTGTACAAAATTGCTTTAACTATGTTAACACACCGTATACGAATTTGTATCTGTTTGTATTAATGCCATTCGAGCATTTTGTGACCGTAGCTTAACCCAACCAGAGTTGCAACTCATATTTGTTATGATTAATCGTCAAAGGTATAGCTTTCGCACTTAAATAATCCTGAATTTGACTACAATTTAGCCAGGATAATATTCATTACATTTTACTTGCCTTAAACTTTTGTACCATTGATTTTGACATTTCACCGGTAATAAATCATCCAATATTTAGTCCACAACCCACTAAGTTACCATTTTTGAATACCTTGAAGGACATGAATATGCCTTGAGGGCATCATTGTGTCCTTCACAACCCTCAATGTAGACCACATAGTAGTGGGTGGGCCAAACATTGGATGATTTATCATGTTTATTACCAGTGAAATGTCATAATCAGCGGTACAAAAGTTTAAGGCAAGTAACGTGTAATGGTGACTTGTGTGATATTTAAAAAAAAAATGGTAAATATCACCAATGGCAGTTTTAGTTTCAACTACTTGAAATAGTGGTCAGCGATCGGTGTTCCAAATAGGGGAACAAACAAGATGGTGGCATGCATGGACTGATACAATTTTCAAATAGGTCAGTCAGTTCCCACTCTTACCTCTTCCCTGATATTGTTAAAAATTTGTTTAGGTATGTGTATGTGTTGTTAACCCGTCAGTACCTTTGCAGAAATAAAATTGTCAAAATGGTTCATTTTTGTGTACATTTTTTACAATAAAAATCTAATTCTAATATGTTATGGACTTTTAAGTAAGATATTTATTGAGCAAAATCTCTGATCTTGGTTGCGCTTTTCTCAAAAATCACCCTTAAGATAGGTTAGGGTTTTGAGGTCCATATCAAAACATTGGGCTTCTAAAGTGAAGGTTATTTGCCTACTTAATTGTCTATTGTATATTTAGCCCAAAACACTGTATTTTTTTCTAAATTTTGGCTCATAAAAAGAAAACCTAAAAGAGTTTTTCCTGTTTCAAGAGATTTGAAAGTTTTAATTAGTGTTGATCACTAATAAATCATCAAAAGTTGAACCAAAGGGATCATTAACTCTCGTGTTTTGGACCATTTAGTCTCATATGTTCACCATATTTTGTGTGTAAAATCAACGTTTCCAGCTGTTTTTGCCCAAATTCAGACATAAGAATTTTCATAACTTACGACAGCACCTTCAGCTTTCTTAGTTCCAAAAAGCGTTTCAAAATAATTGCAATTGAATTGCGTTAATCATTCGCATATTTGGGTCTTCGCATATTGTGAGAAATGCCAAATGATAATGCATGTAGCCTATTACACAGACTACAGTTCATTCATATTAAAACATAGCAATAGTAATCCGATCATCATGATTGGTAATCCGACTCAACAGATTTTACTGTTGCTTAGTTTTAAAATGCAATATGGAAGAAGTATTTAACAACAACTTTAACCAGCAATCTTGTTTCCAAAATGTAATCCTTTTATATTATAGAATACAGATGATTGATAATGTATTTAGTAAAATTTGAACAAAAAACAATATATCTCGTTTGATTGTATTTGTTTTCTTTAAAATAAGCATAGACAACTAAAGGTCATATTCCTTTTATCCGGTTGCGGTGCGGTTGCAGTGCGTTTTGCACTGCATGGGTATTTGAAGTTGTAAAATTTAAAGCTTCAACCTGATACCATTCAGCTTCATTCAATCGTGTGCTTTAAATAATACCACTACCAGTAGCCTTACAGTGCAAAATGCACCGCAAATGGATAAAAGGAATCTGACCTTAAGACAAAGATACCAGTTTCAGGAAATGTCATGATTTTAGGAAATGTTATACTCCAAATTCATTATGAAATATATTTAAGGTATCATGGATTTAATGATTTATGTTATATGTTAAGTTATGTCTTAATCCGTTTCATTTTCCTGGCAACATTTCCACACAATTTATGTGACTTAGAGCATCAATTTGAATTACCCACGCTAATTATAGTTTAGCATAATACCTAAGGTCAGATATCTCTTAAGGCTGTGATCATGTAGAAGTATACGTTGGTATACGTTATTCGCTATATGCTCCTGGTGAGGCACCCATGTGTTTAGTGATGAGGATAATCCCTGTCAATTTCAAATATGAGTGCCTCTCCCGGAAGCGTTTTAATAGCGTATACCGTATATTTCTATGTGATCGCAGCCTTACAGATTGCAATATTAATGTGCTTCGGCAGTGACAATTTATACAAATCCCTCATTGTGAAGGCCCCTTTGAGCCACTGTTTCCTTACAAACTGGGTGGGCATTTTACCACACATATCTGTGTCGAGTCTACGGATGAAGAGTTCTATTTTGTGTTATTACTCTTGAACCCATGAAGTAAAAAGTTAGCATTATCATGCTAGTATGTTTTGGAAAAGAGCCTTATAGTCGACCAGAGAGTAATTTTTTGCAATTTGTAAATAAAAAAAAAGAGTGAAAAAATGGTCCAATTCTTGTGTGTATGTACCTATGTCTGCCATGTTAATACGGTGGTAGATAGCTACTTAATCAATAGCAGTATCAGCAGGAGATAGTTACTTCATCAATACCCAATACCAGTATCAGCAATAGATAGCTACTTCATTAATACCAGTATCAACAGTATGATATAACTACATAATCAATACTATAGCATCAACAGTAAATAAGCTACTTCATCAATACCCAGTATCAGCAGTAGATAGTTACTTCATCAATACCAGTATCAGCAGTAGATAGCTACTTCATCAATACCAGTATCAGCAGGAGATAGCTACTTCATTAATACCAGTATCAGCAGGAGATAGTTACTTCATCAATACCAGTATCAGCAGTAGATAGCTACTTCATTAATACCAGTATCAGCAGTAGATAGTTACTTCATCAATAACCAGTATCAGCAGGAGATAGTTACTTCATCAATAACCAGTATCAGCAGGAGATAGTTACTTCATCAATACCAGTATCAGCAGGAGATAGCTACTTCATTAATACCAGTATCAGCAATAGATAGTTACTTCATCAGTATCAGCGGTAAATAGTTACTTCATCAATACCAATGTTAGCAGTAGATAGCTACCTTATCAATACCAATATCAGCAGTAGACGGCTACCTCATCAATACCAGTATCA